>JAMZEH010000005.1:2882500-2887500 GCA_024699665.1 Ostrea denselamellosa | reverse complement strand
TATTATGAAAATCTCCGTTTGACTCGGGGGTGTTGGGTTAATTTGGGGGCCACAGTTTCATATGAAGTGTGATGTGGAGGTTGTTAAGGATCGCTCCATGCTTACAATTTATCTCATAAAATGTGTTAAATGAGGCATTCATTCCTTACCGTTGAATTATTTATAATAATGTTGGTGTTTACGGCACGTTCCAAAGGTAGCTTGCGCGCCACAGTCCTTGTATCAAAAAATGTAATAAATTGAAAAGTAAACACTTTATTACGGACAAAATATTGGTTAATTATGTAAATATCATCTATTTTGTCTCTTAAACCTCTCTCAATTCTTATCATTAAATTAGACATTGTCAGTACAAATTTCTTTCCAGACAATATCACTGACAAATCAAATTTTGAAAAAATGCAGCTAAATGTTCAAATTTTGAAAATTGAAATGGTGATCTGAAATGTATTGAAGGCGTTAATGGTCCTGAACATAGGCTCACACTGAACCGTTTATGTGGCGCGTTCCTTGTCCTTCTTCATCTGTTTGATAAAGAAGTACACATGAAACTGAAATAGGTATACAGAGTAGTACCATGAGTAAAATTCGAGGGGGTGGGGGGGGGGGGGGGGGGGGGTTCCTCTGAACATTAAATTTCTAAATTAACTAAAGTTAACTTATAATTACTTCAAAATCGTTAAAAGAGTAAATGCTGTATCATCCGATCTTTTCTAAACAGTCATATATACAAAATATATCATAAAAACAAAATGATTTTACAATGGATAGATCAAGAAATGTAGAGATAAACGTCGAAGCTTGACCCATCTCTGTAATTGACAATCAAAGCTTAAAATTCTTCATAGAATTTGTGGCGAGATATCTAGTGATAAATGCTTTCGATTTTATTATAACTAGAGCAAGTTTTTATAATTGAATTATATTTCAATCTTGAAATTATAGCATACTTTACGAAAGTTTATAAAAGTACGTTATAGAATTAGCCATCTTTTTTTAGAGTAATGTTCAACTTTTTCTCTTGATGAATTCTTTAATAGACCAATTTTGACCATTTTCCTTTAATGACCTTCAAAATCAATGATAAAACTTTGATTCCTTATAATGGATCTGTTGTTATATTGAAAACAGTAAACATGTTGGTCAATGTTGACATACGATAGAGCGAAGTTTACGAATTCAAATTAATGCATGACAACACAGTGATACCACCTGTAACCTATGGAAGCAAGGCTACATTTTCGTCCTCTAAAAGGGGGATTCCACAATCACATGGAATCTAAATAATTATTCAGACGTTTGTAGCCATAGAAATAGCGTAGATGTGTTAGGAAATTTTTCATCATCCTCTAATACTTTCTTCCTCGTTCTTATCATTAATTATGTTACTTCGTGTTGGGGTGTTTTTATCTCAATTTTCCTTTCATCAAAATATTAAATAAATAAGATATTTAACTATGCATCTCTGCGTCTGAGGTATGTCAATCTCATTTTCATAAAAAGATATGAAGATAGTCAAAGTGACACTGAGATTTAAATAAAATGGCTGAAATATCGTAAATCGATTTCAAACCACACACACACACACACACACAGAGAGAGAGAGAGAGAGAGAGAGAGAGAGAGAGAGAGAGAGAGAGAGAGAGTGTGTGTCAGTAATATAATGGTTTTCAATGTGAGTATTACGAAATTTGATTTACATGCCATCTATTGTTTCAATTTAGATGTACTTTCTAGAATTCATATAAAATGTATACGCGAACAACTTTAAAACAGCGTAGTATAATAGCACAGTGATTACAACTTCATGACAAACAGAATGACTTCAGTTTCACCATCGTCAACTTGCCATTTTTATGTTGCAATACACCGCTATCACCTACATGTATGTGGTGTTTATGTGTCTCCACTGATTCGATACGCAAAAGCTTGTTCTGCGCATGGTCAGTTTTAAAATCAATGCAGGCCTCTGACAAATGAATTGATGGTACAAGGGTTTCAACAGTCTTGTTTAAAGTCAACATATCGCAAATTCTATGGTCGTCATAACGATCTAATTTACAAAAGAACCTGTCATTGGATAGCGTCTTTCGTACAAATTCAGGCCGTTCTTTGCACACAGATTTTGACTACGGAGTTGTCCGTTCACCTGATCAAGATATAGGGCTCAAGACGGGTGTGATCGGTCGACAAGGGATGCTTACTCTTCCCAGGCATCTGATCCCACCTCTGGTATGTCTAGGGGTCGGTATTTGCCCCATTCTTACTTTTTGTATTCTTCATAGAAGTTATGAGATTGATCACATTTTGTTACCCTCAACTTTCGTTGAGGTGGAAGTGTATTTTTGACGATTCCTATCGCTTGAGTTATGAGCGTTCTGGATAAGTCATAATGTTTGATCAATTCAAAATAATTGGAAATACTATGAACAGTTTCATCATTATAACATATTCTATAGTTTCATAACTCTAAGAAATATAAGTATGACTTCATTTTTATTACACGTTTATTACAAGTTTGTCACAAGATTAACAAATTGTAACAAATATATTGCATTTAATCCGTTTTCGTATTTGTTATTACTTCGTTACTTGCAGATGTATGTAACACACCCATCGTTTTTCATCAGTTAATTAAAACAGTTCATGAATCGTCTCCAAATGAGATGGTTTACAAAAATATGGCTGAATTTAGAGCAGTTAGATGCTCTTTCTTCAGCTGCGTTGATTCTAATGAATGATGGGAACAAAACGGACGAAAGCAGTGGTATTGAACCAGGTCAAACGTTAGTGAATTTCACTCAGGTCCGTCGAATACTTGTATATCAAACTGTTCCTAACTACTAAAATTTAAACCGAGTTCCTTGTATTGAATCCATTCACACCGTGGTATAATTCCGAGGCTTTATCTGGGCTATGTTTACGGGTGTTCGGACCTCTTTTTTTTATTATACTTGTCACTGATTAGCGATTTAGTATCACTGCCTCCGATGATTTCACTTCCTTTACGAAAGGATATAAAGCACTCGGAAGGAAACTTTAACAGTAGTTCAATCCAGTTTCAAAAATGCAGGTAAGACGTTTAATGCATCAGGAAAATAAATTACATTTCAGCATCAAAATGCTGCATTTTTCATTTAACGATACAGACCACAAGCTCTCGACGTTTTAAATATGTATAATAAAATATTTTCTCCTGTAATAGAGCATCGCGCTCAAAATCACGTGGTCTCTCACCTCTGAACGGCGCGGTTTCGATTCTAGCTCGTTCCGATATATGTGAGAAAGTTTGCCAGTTTACTTTCGGAAGGTCGGTGGAGACCACCTGGGTACATTATATCTGGATTCTGTATTCCACCGATAAATACTGGACGCCACCAGATAACTGAAAATTTGTTGAGTATGGCGGAAAACAATAAACAATCATTCAATCCTCCTGAAAAGAAACTATTCACGAGGTACAAATGTGTATCACGCCGCCATCTTGGATTTCATTATTTCCAGCTGCATCGCTTGTACTTTTCGGCGAAAAGTTCGATATAATATGATAATTAGACCTCTACCATTTAGAGACAACTCTGCCAAGGTCTTACATCACGCATCGTCATAGTGAACTAAAAGTAATATCCATTTATCGGCTATAACATCGTTTAATGTACCAAGATGACAAATGAGAGTTTGTTTACAGGAAGAAACATTTTTATTATAGTTATATAAAACGTTGAGAGTCTGTGTTATACACATACAAGCACGTACCATTTTGAAATAATTTATAGATTCCTTATACTTTTTATGATGTCGTTCAGCTGATGCGAATCATGCATCTTTTGCAGATCTTGTCATCCATACTGTCAGTTATCATTATAAACACAAATTGCATTCAAGCCTTAGAAACGCACCACAAAGATCAAATTATCAATCATGACCAAGGCAGAGAAGTGGAGAGTAGAATACTCACTTTACTCAGGAGCTTTAATAATACTGAAATTGACAACCCGACAGGTCATACATTGGAGAGAAGAAATGTGAATACTCTCTGTTCAAAAACACAACGAAGTAAATGTCCGTATATGCAGTCTTTGGACCAAACACAACATCCGTCGATAGCAGAATATTCTCTTTGTCCTTGGAAGATGAAACTCAATGACAATCGTTATAGAGAACCCAAACAAATCATGGAAGCTGAGTGCATCTGTCCTGGATACGTGGATATGACGGACATTTTTTGTACAAATGTGTACAGAGAAACAGAGATCAAGATATTTCTGGACGGATATAAACTGAGGAGTGCACAGGATATTTCTGTTGCGTGTGTTCCATTTCTGTTGAATTGACTAACTTTATGATCCTTCACGCCAGTTATATTTATTCTGTTCTATTCCACTACATATCCGTAATTAGTACATATATTTTCTTTTTTTAAAATAATTTTTTATCTTCTTTTGTGAATAATAAACATTTTCAAATTCTCTGAAGTTATTTTTACTCAATCTTAGACTATATAGGGTTTATAAGATAATTAAGCCCAGGAAACCTTGTGAATTTCTTTTCCCCCACCCCCCAAGGTTCGAGACTTAACCTACAAAAAATGATGCACTGGTTACATACATCTAACACACAAAATGTGTTTAATTATTTTCATGATGAGTACTGTGAAATGACCATATTGGTGCTTAAATATATTAATTCTATACACCATGGGTCAAGAAGGTGGATTTCGTCATTAAAAAAACAAAACAAATTTGAATAATGGGCATTAGATAATCAATGCATTATGTGTTGATGCTAGAAATTAGGACAGAATTTGTAACAACCCACCAATAAATAATACAACTACATGACAAGTCTGCAATACTGGAATTTCAAGGTCATCTAGAACGAAGAGCTTATCACCTTGACTAAACCTTGACACAATAGAACGCGATACCCATGTTTGTGCATCTCAAAGAATGTATACATTATATATCTGTTGCATAGAGAAAATCACATCTCAACACATC
>JAMZEH010000005.1:2575000-2877500 GCA_024699665.1 Ostrea denselamellosa | reverse complement strand
TGGCGATAGAGGTGATGTGCAATTTTAGAGAGTCGCCGAGCTAATTTGGCAGAGAGCCAAATCAAATGAACAGACCTTTAAAGTTTCATACTTACCTGTAAAAAATCAATTACTCAATTGACCATTTCAGTTTACCTGGTAAAATACATAATTTGCATTTTTAAAATTTCAAAAGGGCTATGCGTTTCTTTTTTTGCAGAGTATATATATATATATATATATATATATATATATATATATATATATACATATATATATATATATATATATATATATATATATATATATATACTCTGCAAAAAAAGAAACGCATAATGGATTTTTTAAGATTTTAGTAGATGTATTTTGGATTATGATTCGACAATAAAAAATGTAGATATTCACTAGAATTGTTTGAATTGAAAAAAAGTACAGTCCAAACCTTAGATATTGGTGAAAAAAAAGTTAGATCATCACAGTTAAGAACACTTCCTGTCACGTTTAAGCTAGTACCGTGTATGACCACCTCGAGCTGCCAACACAGTTCTGCATCTCCTTGGCATAGAGTCAATCAATGTTCTTACGTTATTGCGTGGAATTGTTCGCCATTCCTGTTGTAACATTTGACGGAGCTGATCGAGGGTCTGAGGCGGAGGTTGGCGCAGGCGCACACGTTTATCCAGTTGGTCCCATAAGTGTTCAATCGGATTTAAATCCGGTGATTTGGAAGGCCATGGTAGCACATTAATGTTGTTCTGCTGAAGGTAGTCAATTGTTAAGCGGGCTGTGTGAGGCCTAGCATTGTCATGTTGGAATAACTCCCTCTGTCGGTCAATTACGCGCATAAGGTGAAGTTGGAGAATTTCGTCTCTGTACCTTTGAGCCGTTAAATTGCCCGGGACATGTACCAGTTCTGTTTTACGGTCATTAGAGATCGCCGCCCACATCATGACGCTACCTCCACCGAAGCTATCCACTTCTTGGACACACGAGGAAGACAAACGTTCATTCCTGAGCCGGTATACACCGATTCTTCCATCACGTTTCTGTAGCAGAAAACGGGACTCATCGCTGAACCAGATTCTATGCCAGTTGCGGAATGCCCAGCCCCTCAATCTGTTGCACCATCGGACTCTTTCTCGTCTGTGTAACGGTGTCAAAACTGCTCCAAAATACGGTCTTCTGGGTCTAATGCCATATTGTCGAAGTCGGTTGCGGACTGTTTGCGAGCTGATTCTTCTCAATCCAGGTATTCCGACTGCAGTAGCTGTTGCAGCAACGGTTCGATTCCGTAGATGAAAGACCCGGATGTAGCGATCTTGTCCAGGAGTCGTAATGCGAGGTCGCCCACTCCTCGGTCGGTCATTAGTAGAGCCAGTCTGCTGGAATCTGTTCCACAGCCGAGAAATTGTGCTCTGATTTACGTTTTCAGTTCGTGCAATCTCACTTTGGGATACTCCGGCCTGGAGACGGCCAATGACGATATTTCGAGTAGCAGGGTCCAACCTTGGCATGGCAGCATTTTAACGTTATGATGAATTCAAGCTTCAAACTTCGTCCTTTTATACGCTTTAATGTAGTGGTTGAATTAAGCACAAAGTTCTCGTGAAAAACGTAAGCCAAATTCCATGGCGATAGAGGTGATGTGCAATTTTAGAGAGTTGCCGAGCTAATTTGGCAGAGAGCCAAATCAAATGAACAGACCTTTAAAGTTTCATACTTACCTGTAAAAAATCAATTACTCAATTGACCATTTCAGTTTACCTGGTAAAATACATAATTTGCATTTTTAAAATTTCAAAAGGGCTATGCGTTTCTTTTTTTGCAGAGTATATATATCTGATCTTTTCATTCCCTAAAGAATACATTCATAGGCGTTTCATTGGTTATAAAATGCAAAAGTGAATCAGAGATTAACAGAACATAGGTAAGTATAATAGCACAGTTTTCTTTAAACTTCATATCTATTTTTTAAAGTTTTGTTTATGATGCAGGTAATTCTATACGTCTATTTATGGATAACCCAGCAGACCTTCTATATGGCAGACACTACAGCTTTAAGACAGAGAGATAGAAGTTACAATAGATCCATGAAAGACGTTAGACCGCACAGAAATGCCAAAACAGATCAACGAAGAAATATTCCGTGTGGTAATGGAGACATGGCGTTGATGGAAGAACTGTCGTTATGTCCGTGGACAACGAGAGTTGACGAAAACCGCTACCGCCAGCCAATCAGAATTACCCAAGCAGAGTGCCTCTTTGATCAACCAACGGAAGTGTCCGGATTAGTGTGTCGTCCAGTGTATAGAGACATAACGGTCACGATCCTAAACAGAAAAGTGGTAGAACGAGTTGCTGTGGCTTGTACAGCAGTTCCAATATGTAATTGAATATAAGTATTTGATAACAACAAGACATTGAGAACGTACTTACTCTAGGTGTCCGCTGGGAGCCAAATATAAAAATGGGAGTGTAGACTATTTTCAGCCACCTGAAAGTAAAATATTGTCCATTTTAATGATATTAAATTCATGTTGCTGTTGGTAATCTAAAATCCCAATTTCATAGCAAGATACTTAAGATTGTATTGAAATAAAATTTACATCGAAAACAAGTAGGACCTGTGTAGAAAATATTGAATATAGATCCTTGGGTTGATTGGGGGTTTTGGGTTGATGTGAATGTTTCTGATTGATTTAGGGGTGTTGATTCTCTGGATGACTTCAGGGAGTTGAGTTTTTATGAACATCTCTGGTTGATCTGTATTGTAAATTTCTGGCTGATTTGTGGGAATTGAATTTATATGAAGGTCTTTGGCAGACATGGGGGTGTTGGTATGTCGGTTTCATATGAAGTGTGATGTGGAGTTTTCTTAGGATTGGTCCATGATTCCTAGTTCTTCATGTCTTACAAATATATTAAAGGAGGCATTTATTTTTTCATATTTATATTATTTTACATAGAATAATGATGGCGTTCATGAAAAGTTTCACATTTCACTTGCGCACCACAGTACTATATCGGAAAAATATATAGGATTGAAAAAGTTAATATATTGATAGTGCGTAATTATGCAAATATTACCTATTTAATCTCTTGAAGCTCTCTTCTTATCATTAAATCAAGATTTCTTGCTAGGCAATATAGCTAGCAAATCAAATTTTCAAACATTTATCTAAATGTTAAAATTTTGAAAATTGAAATGTTCATTTGATCTGCATTCAAGGTATTGATCTTT
The DNA here is from genome assembly GCA_024699665.1 of Ostrea denselamellosa. Lineage (NCBI taxonomy): Eukaryota > Metazoa > Mollusca > Bivalvia > Ostreida > Ostreidae > Ostrea > Ostrea denselamellosa. The sequence continues at coordinate 2,874,280 of JAMZEH010000005.1, read as the reverse complement.
CATTGTGTGCTGGTCCTGAACGTTTCGTAGATATTGATCATGTGGTGCTTACCTTGTCCAACTCAACTCCCTCAACAAGTCATCCAGAGAATCAACACCCCTAAATCAATCAGAAACCTTCGCACTCGTGAAAATATTAATAAAAAAAATTCCGTCTCATTCGACAACAAAATATTGAATATCCTCTCTCTCTCTCTCTCTCTCTCTCTCTCTCTCTCTCTCTGTGTATATGTCTGTATGCATGTATATGTAATGTATATATATATATATATATATATATATATATATATATATATATAGATATATAATTTATGAAAAAAATCCAGTATTTGATACAGCAAATATATCCAAAAATAAAAGTCAAGTCAAGAAACACAAATCTCGAACGAATTAAATACATTCCACTATAAGCGCTTTCAACCGAAAACGCTTACAGTGGAATGTAATTAATTCGAAATTTGTGAGTCTTGACTTTATCATTGGATATCTATCTATCTATCTATCTATCTATCTATCTATCTATATATATATATAGCCGTCCTATGTAATTGTGTTGCACATACACCCTCCACTTTCTTTTCCCTCTCATTTATTAAGGTTTGTCTGTACATATAGTGATATATACTTACTCGCTGTTTCACTGTTTGAGCCTATAATGAAACTGCAATAGGTATACACAGTAGTGTCATGAGTTAAATTCTGGGGGGGGGGGGGGGGGGGTGTCTAGAAAGTAACTTTCTAAATTGTCTAAGGTTAACAAATAATTACTTTAAAATCATTTACAGTGGAAATACTGCAATATCTGGATTCGGCAGGTTAACCCTTTTCTAAACACCCATACAAATTATATGCGATTATACAAACACAATTCTTTTTACAAAGGATAGAAAACGAAATGCGGTGATACACGTCGAAGTTTGACTTTCCTTTGTCTTATTTCTGCAATTAACGGTGAAAACTTTTTCATAGAATTTGTGTCGAGGTATCTTATTATACTTGCTTTCGATTTTATTTTAATTAGGTCAAAAATTTGTATAGAGAATTACATGTATTTTCCAATTTTGAAATTCTAGCATACAATAAAAAAGTCTATGGACTTATGTTATAAGTTTACTAATTTTTAAAAAAAAAATAATTTTTAACTTTTTCTCTTGAGTAATTCTTTTTTTAAAAATTCAAGTTTGACCATTATCCTTTATTTTAAGGAATGACTTTTGAAATCCATGATACAAGTTTGATTTCTCATAATTGATCTGTTATCTCGGAAAACATTAAATATGTTGGTCAATGTTGACATACGATAGAGCGAAGGTTACGAATTCAAATTAATACATGATAACACAGTGATACCACCTGTAATTTGTGGAAGCACGGCTACACTTCCTTCCTCTAAAAGGGGGATTCCAGAATCACATGGAATCTAAATAATTTTTCAGAAGTTTGTAGCCATAGAAATAGCGTGGATGTCTTGGGAAAGTTTTCATCATCGTCTTATATTTTCTTCCTCGTTCTTATCATTATGTTACTTTGTGTTGGGGATGTTTTTATCTCAATTTTCCTTTCATCAAAACAAATCTAAAATAAATAAATAAGTAAATAAGATATGGAACTTACCTGCACCCATTTTTTTATGTCAAGCTCACTATCATTAAAAGAGATGAAGATTACTGAAGTGAGACTGAGATTAAAGAAAAGATTGAAATATCGTAAATCAATTTTAAACAACAGAGAGAGAGAGAGAGAGAGAGAGAGAGAGAGAGAGAGAGCTTGTGTCTGTGATATGGCCTTAAAAACCTGATTTTCAATGTGAGTATTACGACATTTGATTAATGTGTCATCTATTGTTCATCAATATTGGAACAATTTCAGAAAATTAAACAACTTTATGTTTTTGTTTTAGATACATTTCCTAGATATCATATAAAACGTGTACGTGAACAAATAAAACACTGTGTAGTATGATAACACAGAGGTTACAATTTTATGTTTGACGGTTGATTGTAGCCTATAAATGGACTTTATTTCCAGTTCACCATGACGATGCGAGAGGTAAGACTTTGACAGAGTTGCTTCTAAACGGTAGGGGGTCTAATGATCATATCATAGCGAACGTTTAGCCGAAAATTGCAAAGATGTAGCTTAAAAAATCGAAAATCAAGATGGCGACTTGATTTTCTTGTTTACAGGAAGACAAATAGTTTTCATATATATTTAAAACGGCCAGAGCCTGTGTTGCACAAGGACTAGTACGTACTAAATTTAAATGATTTATAGATTCCTTGTACTTTTTATGATTTCGTTCAGCTGATGCGAATCATGCATCTTTTGCAGATCTTGTCATCCATACTGTCAGTTATCATTATAAACACAGCTTATATGTATGCCTTGGAAAGTCATCACGAAAATCAAAGTATTAATAATGACCAAGGCAAAGACATGAACAGTAGAATACTCACTCCACTCAGGAGCTTTAATAATACTGAAATTGACAACCCGACAGGTCATACATTGGAGAGAAGAAATGTGAATACTCTCTGTTCAAAAACACAACGAAGTAAATGTCCGTATATGCAGTCTTTGGACCCAACACAACATCCGTCGATAGCAGAATATTCTCTTTGTCCTTGGAAGATGAAGCTCAATGACAATCGTTATAGAGAACCCAAGCAAATCATGGAAGCTGAGTGCATCTGTCCTGAATACGTGGATATGACGGACATTTTTTGTACAAATGTGTACAGAGAAACAGAGATCAAGATATTTCTGGACGGATAAAAACTGAGGAGTGTACAGGATATTTCTGTTGCGTGTGTTCCATTTCTGTTGAATTGACTAACTTTATGATTGTTCACTCCAGTCATATTTATTCTGTTCTAATTCATTCCGTTTTTCGTAATTAGTATACAGCCAAAAATTCACATGAACCCTTCGCGTGAAATTCGCATAAATTTCATGCGAATATCACGTGAAAAGTGATTCATGTGAAATTCACGTTAAAATATTTACACGAATTTCACGTGAACAGCAGTTTGTGTATAAATATTTTGTGAAAAGAAATAGTTGCTTAGGAAGGAACTATACTGGCGCTCAGTACTTAGACTATTTACGTAAGTAACAGGAAGGAAGAAAATGTAACAGATCAGGCCGGGATTCGAACCCTGGCCCTCTGAATCTCTAGTCAGGTGCTCTATTAACTGACCTAACTGGGCACCAGCGATAGAAACCGCTACACATATGCAGAGAGAGATAGAGAGAGAGAGAGAGAGAGAGAGAGAGAGAGAGACGTGTAGGGTGTTTTTTCGCTGTCGGTAGATGAGACAGGGTAACTTTTCCGACTGCTTAATTTCGCTTTAATATTAGTTATTCCTTTAGTAATATACATTGAGAATAATTACCGGTGTGATATATTGGAAGCTTGTGTATGCATAAGGTTACTGGAAACTTATACACAGATATGAGAAAAAATTCTATCAGCGGTATTCATCATTCCGAATTTGTAGAACATCAACCATTTAAAGGAAAACACAGTTTTCTAGCGTTCGTAAGAAAGCGAAAAATATAAATAATCGTCAAAATTGAATGTTTATGCGATTTGGATAAATTTATAAAAAGCTTTACACTGACGTCAGATTCCGGGAATATTTACATGTACGAGACTATGACTTCACACTCCAGTAAGCCCTCTAACGTCTGCATGACAGTGAATGCGAAAGTACAACGATTAAAGGAAGTGGGTAAGATGAAGTAGAGTCCAGTGTACACCTCAGTCCATATTATGCTATTTAATATTCTTAATGCGACCGGGTATTTCAGCGAATAGGCACGACATTGAAAATACTGAAGTCGCTGCTGAATGGTTAGATTTCTGACGCAAAGATGTATTGTGCACGGTTTGTTGTTAATTAATCTTTCTTTATTCATCAGAGTTCATGGTAATACAGAACACAGATTTTATTATTTTATTATGTATATATTCATTAAAAACCTTAACCTTCATGGATAAGTTCAGGCACGTAGAAATAGGGGGTGGGGGGCACTTATTTACTTATTTTTATAATAACCACTATTATTTAATAATGTAACCCCCAGTTGAAACACACACACACACACACACACACACACACACACACACACACACACACACACACTATTTTTTGACAATAGTGTACTAGCAAACGAGACTAATGTAAACATAACTGTTCTGATAAAATATTAACACTCATGTACACACATTACATGTTCGAAGATTAAGTCATCATAAATTTTAAATAACTATAATATTATTCAGGTAATATTATTGCACAAAGACTTCAGAATCTCTATCAATGTTTAAATAAATATAAAAGCTTTATAATGTGATGCAATATGTGTAACCAATTAAAATTCTTATTTGAAATAAACATGGTCATTTTGGCAATTATCGATGTCACGTGAAGATTATGTTTCATTTTGAGCCATAATATATAAATGTTTATAATTTAGATAACGAGGAATACATGGTCATTTAAACTGCCTTACTTCTTTCTATTATCGACTGCTGTGTAACTACAATTGAGCGTGTCAATGACCATTGAACATGTTTGCAAAAGATAATATTTCTTTCAAACACAATCGTTTTTGAAATTTTTGCATCTATGTTTAATTTGCACTATATGTACATGCAATATCATGTATATATCAAGTTTAGTTAAGGTGGATATTGTATATATATATATATATGTATCATTTAGAAAACTCCTTTCATCATGTTGATCAATATTAAATAATCCTTCTATTGCATAAGCATTTCTTTTTCATAGTTAAAAGAAAGAAGACGATGAAAATGATGAAAACAACCATGTAAAACAAATTCAATCAATAAATTATCAGCAGATTGAATACAGAGATTTCCTCTCCCCCCCCCCCCCCCCCCCCCCCCCCCCCCCCACCCATGTTCATCTGCACCTGTAATTCAGGGTATCAAAATATGCAAGAAATCCATGCCAGCAGTTGTATGTAAATTTAATATTACAAAGGTAATATAAAATTCACGTGAATTGCATGTGAAATTAGTATGAATTTCATGTAAAATACACGTGAAATTCATGTTAAAATCTTCACGTGAAATTCATATTCAGGTAAGTTTACTTAAAAAAGAATGCTATTGCTGAACGTTAAACCTACAACACTTCGGCATTGTGTTTCGTTGTTTGATGATATGACCTATGATTATTTCTTTAAAATAATTTTCAGTCATAAAGCTAAGTGAGTTAGTGACGGGAAAAAAGGCTTAATACAACATCAACTTATTCGAAAATTAGAAAACAATAGTGTGATCTTTCATGACAAAGGTCACTTCATATCAACAGGAACTAACTTTACCTGGAGTGATTTATTTTTACAGTTTGATATTTACATGAAAGGAAATGTGTTTTAAAAAGCGAAGTTCGTTAGCATGTTCATAACACTATATCCAATTGCTTAGATATATCTTATCACAAGATAATAAAACTTAAATGTGAGGAAAGTAGATAGTAGTATGTATCCTATCAATAGCTGAAAAATATCCCCTTTAATTATGAAAAGAAGATAATTTTCTTAAAATAAATAGAATTCGGGAAAAGAATTAAAAAACACGTATTAATTTAGCTCTACGTTGCATCTTGGTAAAACGTAACATAACGTATTTATTTACGATTTTTCAGAATTTGAGATAAAACAGCATATTAACTGGGTTTTTGATTTCGCGGTCGAATAACTGTTGTTCGTTATCTTTAGGCGGAATGTCACGTGAAATTTACAGCGAATATCCGGGTGAGAATAGATGAATAGATCCTGTCTGTTTGTCGCTAGAGGCGACTAAATGAGACAGTCCTCCAAATGAGACAGTAAAAGCTGAGGCCCCGTGTCACAGCAGGCGTGGCACGTTTAAGATCCCTCCCTTCTCAAAGGCCATACGTACCGAGATGGTCCTTATCAAATCTTGCATCCCTTCACCGGCAATGGTGATATCTCCATATGAGTGAAAGATTCTCGAGCAAGACGTTAAACTATATACAACCAACCAACCAAACATACACACACATGATGGACATATTTGCAACCGGTGAAGTACTATTATGAAATTAGGATGATAAAGGTCAATTTGTGGGATGGTGTCAGATATAACATAGCAAAAAGACCCATCGAGGTAGACTAATGGTTAGGATACTCTCTTGTGCAGCGGATGTGCCCAGTTTCCATTTTAATCTTGGTGTCGTGTTAAACAGAAGACGTTTAACACATATAGGTATTGATTGTCCCTTCAACAAACACTCGTGATGATGACGTTTAAAACAAAATAGTTAGAATATACAGATCTTGCTACCAAAATCAATCAAACAAACAAAAAACAAAAACACCCCCCCCCCCAAAAAAAACCAAAAAATAAAAAAAAAACAAAAAAAAAACAAAAAAACAAACAAACAAACAAAACCACGAAACATATAAATAAAATAATAATAAAATAAAAAAAAAACAGTTGATATGGTGTATACAAGGCATGATTAATTTGAAAATCGATATTGATATTTTTAAGGTAGGGCAAACATTGGCCCTTATTGCCAGTCTAGTAAAAATATATAAGCAAGTGACATATTGCGATCCCCATGTCATTGTCTGGTAAAATGTGACGCATGTGTTTTTTTTATTGATTTTTTTTTTATTTAAAAGTGTATTTAGTACTAAGTAGATTCTATACGTCTTGCTTGACAACGGGAAAACAATCTGTGTATTAAACCGAAGTATCTTATTGCTCACGTTGACTTTCTATTTCATAGAAGGTCCAAAACCATGCTGTGATGAAATTTCATTTAAAAAAAGTAGTTCCGGATAATGGTTGTCAAGGGGAGGGGGGGGGGGGGGGTCCTATAACAAACCAGATCATACAAAAATAATTTGTAATCCCTAATTTGAATTTGATCAATCAGAGTCTAGAATTGGCCCCATGTACCCTTGCCAATTCCATCCTGTACAAGGGGCACAGATTTTCGTTAGATGTATCAAGTATGAAATGATAAGTTGTGAATAATAACTATTTTGTAATAAAACATCGAGTGGGATCCAGGCATCCTCTTCCCTCCTAGGTCAATGTCTATATTTTGTGTTTTAATATCCAAACTTTATTTCAAATATATGGAGCCAGAGATTAAGATTTTATACTCCTAATGATATCACGGATGTGTAAATAAAATTTCCAACATTTATATATATTCCGTGTATATGGATGCTAACTGTTTGGAATTTACGCTTGACATTCAGACGTGTGTTGTGATCTTTACACGCTTTTTTGAAAATTCTGATAGATATTAATCGTTGATATACAACGATATATGATATGGAATATGATATCATGTAGCTAGTACAATGCCTGATAAATTTACTTCAGAACGTTCGACTGCCTCAGTTGCCCCCAATGTACGTAGATCAGTTCTGGTGTATCAGAGCTGAATCACATTTAATGTCCTTTGATAAAACATTTGTATTAAACTTTTTGTATTGATTCCGTTATCAAAGTTCTTTTTCTAAAGGCCATTTACGAAAAATTCATACGAAACATGCACGTATATCAAGCGCATCGGCCTGCACTACCACATTTAGAAAAATTTTAAACACGCGCATCGACTTGTATATGAAGCATAAATTACCACATCCACAAAAAACCTCCTAACAGATATCGACCGGTATGTAAAGTCAAAGGTATTGCTACAGATACAGAAATGTAATATGTTTTGAAAGTTGGGAATCAGTGATTAGAATAAAGCGTATGATGTGTACATATGTTTAGCATATGTCTTCGGATGAGACTGCAAAAACTGTGGCCCCGTGTCACAGCAGGTGTGGCACGATAGAGATCCCTCCCAGCTCAAAGGCCGATCATAGACCTAAATTTTGCAACCCTTCAGCACAGTGGTAACCTTTCCATACAAGCGAAAAATTCTCGAGCGAGACATATAACAAGATATAATCACCAACTGTAACCACGATCTAACCCACACATGTCAGGCTTTAGAAATTCAGATTCAATTTCACTTCCTGGTTCAGGCATACCTTGAAAGCAAAGCGTGTCTCATGGATAGAGTCACTGCAAAACAACCATCAGCGTTACATTTTATATGCAGTGTACTTTCATTTCATTCAAATCACAATATTATTTACAATATTGCGTCAGTTGTGTATTAATGCGAAGGACTGGAAAAAAGATATGAACAACGTTGGTCAGACTAACTCATATAGAATTTATTCCAATTTTGGGCTCGGGGGACATAAGATAATTTATACAGAAGGAAAATTCAGAAAAGATTACAACATTATTAATATTAATTACAAACTGCATGTAGATATGTGGAAACAAGTACATATGATTTGCAAATACCGTGTATACCAAAGTAAACGTTTTATATATATAAAGTAGATACATTTTTGCAGTTTTATGGCATCACCTCTTTTTTTTATGAATCTCTTGATAAGATATTCACTCATTTTGATAATTGCTGGTTATCGTGCTGCTTTTTTTTTCTACAAAGCTCCCTGAGCTTTTAGCTCTTGGTCCGTTATCAAGATGGTGAAACGTGTGATAATCGCCAATTCTGTGATTGGCAGGATCTCTTTTTAAAAGATGTCGGCCCTGCTTTTATATGCAAAATTTCAAAACACTCCTTCATTGCATTACAGTATAGATTTCATTTTAAATCAATCCATTCATATGAGTTAAACATTCATCATTAGAGACCCAACCTAATTACATGTACACAAGGTTCCCATGGGGATCCGGGTTAGATAAGTCTTCAGTACCCCTTGCGTGTCGGAAAAGGCGACTAAATGGGGCGGTCATTCGGATGAGACCTTAAAAATCGACGCCCCGTGTCATAGCAGGTGCAGCACGAAAAAAGATCCCTATCTGCTCAAAAGCCGTATGCGCCGAGCATAGGCCTAAATTTTGCGTCCCATCACCACGGCAATGGTGAAGTCTCGCTATGAATGAACAACTCTCGAGCAGCTGTTTCTAAAATGACTCTAGATATTTTTAAAGATGTACATGAAATGCCTGAGCGCATTCCGGTCGAATATCACTATGGCGATCAGTTCTACTTTAGAGTTTGTTTTGTGGATAGTTTTAATTCTTAGCCGTGTGGGAAAAGGTATGCACAACAGCGTAAATGGCTTGTTAAATAATAACTTATAGAGAATTACGAGATTTTATTTAAAAATTAGTAAACGTGTACAATGTTGCTGTTTGGTGTAGAAATGTCATAGAAGTGCCGATAATTTCTGCATTTGATTCCTTTTGTTTGATTCATTCAATTTCTCAGCAATTATTTATTGGTCATGTATTTCTGAAACATACGAAATACTCTAGCATTAGACGAACTGTTTAGTTTGTTAGATATAGCTCGGTGAACATTTATTGATGATGTAAAGAAAGTAGAATATATGTACTTTCAACCCGGAAGTAAAATGATAGCTCCTGAATGTGACGTGCATCTTGGTCCAAGTGATATCTAAATACACAAAGTTGTGAATTACATACCTCTTTGTCTGCTATCGTTACACATGGATTTCAAGCTTTCATTCTTCTTTCTTTTCAAATACCTGCGTTTTATTGAATTTCAAAATTGAAAAATAAAATCTGAAAACTGTGTATTACAAATATTGGATTCTTGTAGTGGAAACTACAGAATGCGGATTTGAAAATGGGGATGTTTGTGGATGGACAAATGTCAAGTTTAAGGTGTACCAGTACAATAGTCCGCTACAAGAGTCTGGACCAGATCAGGCTTTTGAAGGAGGTTTGTTTACAATGATAAACCCCAAAACTATAACACTGCAATTTTTAAATACTTGGACGTCAATTTACTTAGAGTTTTGATGATTTTTTTAAAAATTATTTTGATTCGAGCAGATTACTACGCCTATTTCTATGGGAACACTTCCGAGTATTCTGCTGCGTCCTTACGATTTCCCGTCTCGGAAAGCGATGGGGACTGTTTGTTTATGGCTTACCATATGTGGGGATCGCAAATGGGGTCCCTCATAGTGGATATTGTTAAGGACGTGCAGACAACAGTGAAGCAAATTAATGGAAATCAAGGGAATATATGGCACTGTGTTGGAATTAAACTTTTACAGCAAAATAAATTTACGGTATTTTAGAACACAGACAGTACTTATTTTATTTATTTGCAGTTTTGCAATGTTTATTTCAACTATAACATTCTACATCAAATTCTATAATAAGTAATATATATATATATATATATATATATATATATATATATATATATATATATATAATTGTAAAATAAATCCCAGTATTTGATACAGCATATATATATATATATATATATATATATATATATATATATATATATATAATTTGTTTTTAACATAGAGGAAAACGAATTGAAAAAAAAGAAGAGGGAAAAGAAGAAAGGCAAAGATTACTTACTAATTTCTTATGAAAGCCTTGCAATAAACAACTCGCAATTTTAAGATGTGTTGCATCTTACCATAAGTACCAAAGTTACAATCAAATGAAACGTCGTCTTCTATATATATTCTGTTTATTAAGTTGAATCTATGCCTTCTTGATAATCATTTTATTTAGATCGAAATACGGGCCGTACGAGGCAACGGACCAAGCAGCATTATAGGAATCGATGATATTCGCATTTTCCGATCCCGTGCGTTGCCATGTGAAACATACAGTAAGTACATATATGAACCTTTGTATGTAAACCTCACTTGTGTCAATGTAAAGTTCTCTCTCGTCAATATAACATGCATTCTATTTTTTTTTTTATAGATTGCAGTTTTCAGCCTGCCAAAAATGACATTACAACACAGGCATCGTTGTCAATTTCAACATCTCTGCCAATCGACGTCACAACAAACTCTCGAGTGACTACGAATCAAGACTTCTTCAAAGGTACAAGCAACCCTTGATAATGTACAAGGACAGTGCGCAACTTCATTAGAACATCAAAATAGATTAATAAATCTCCTATCAATCGCAAGCTCGATTCCAATAGATCAATCGTGGGAAAATGAGATGGTGTAGATAACTGAATTTCAAGATACCGCCTTTCTCATTAAGAGTCATCTGTATATATCTCTTAATAAATGATATCTCAAGTACCATATTCACAAGTTCAGAGTTATCGATTCGTTACCTCGCACTAACCTTGACGAATGTCACTATCAAAAAGTTTGACTCAACATGTGTCTTCTGATTGGGTCCACAAAGAGAGCGTGGAACCAACCGAAACCTAGTTATATTTATAACAACGCGAAACGAGAGATTTAAATGAAAAAGCGTGTATTTATATATGCAGTGGTGGTTATTTCAATCGTTTTAGTACTCGGAAAAAATTTACAACATCTTCAACAAGACGATTTCCAAACTTGTTCTACCATCAATAGTCGTATTAGCAGTGTAGGTATTACAATCGCACGTTTTATCAATTAAGCAGTACGAGATCGTTTCACATCTTCATATTCAAGTAGGCTATTGTCAATTTCATCCATGTACGACAAAACAAGTTTGCAAAGCAGCCATTCATAAATCATATCAATATCATTTTTAAATCGTAACTTGTAAAACTTTATAAAGCTGAACTTTTACCGATAGCTAATGTAAAACAAACCGACCGATGGAAATGACAACAAAGATGCTGCGATTTCAATGTATGTTTTATTGCATAATGGATCTGATGAGCCCAACGTTTTGATAGTGACATTCGTCAAGTGTTCGTGCGAGGCAACGAATCGATAGCCCTTGACTTGTGAGGATGCTCAAATAGGGGACCAATTATCTAAATTTCAAGACTGAAAATGTTTAGATATGGCGACATTGGTTGCTTCTGATGGAACAGAACATTCATGTTTTTCCATTCTATCGACAGAGAATTTGCCACTCTTTGTTGGAATCCCAGGAGGTCTCCTCGTCGTCGTCATCATCGCAGGTATCTTTATCGTTGTTTGTCGAAGGTGAGTTCTATAAATGTAAATGCTAGAAATTACTTGAATAATTATAATCATTCTCATATTCACTTTAAATAACTGTTATATCATTCGCAGTATTCACATAAATCATTGTTAAATATTTCACAGTATTCACTTGAATAATTGTTAAACCATTCTCAGTACTCGCTTAAGTAATTGTTAAATCACTCACTTGAATAATTGTTACATCATCATCAGAACTCATTTAAATAATTTTGAATCATTTTTGTTTTACTTAGATAGTTGTTCAATCATTCTCAACAGTTCTTTAAATCAGTCTCATTATTCACTTAGATTATTGATGGATCATTCTTAGTATTCTCTTAGAATAATTATTTAATCATTATCATTCCCAGTATTTCTATAATTACTAGAATAATTATAATCATTCTCCGTATTGCTAGAACTTGCCTGATTAATTATAATCATTATCAGTATTCATTTTAAATAATTGTTATGTCATTATCAGTAGTCACTCAAGTAATTGTTAGTAACTGTAAAATCATTCTCAGTACTTATTTCAAATAAGTGTTAAATCTTTCTCAGTACTCACTCGAATAATTGTTAAACCATTCTCAGTGCTAACTTATATCATTGTTTACTCATTCTTATTATTCACTTTATATAATTGTTGAATCGTCTTAGTACTCACTTAAATAATTCTTAAATAATTCTAAGTACTCATTGTAAATAATTGTGAAATTATTCTCAGTATTCATTTAAAATAATTATTAACTCATTCACACTATTCACTTAAATCATTGTTAAATTATCCTCATTACTCATTTTAAATAAATGTAAAATTAGTTTATTACTCAATTAAAATAAATGTTATGTCATAAACAGTACTCACTTAAATAATTTTGAATCATTCTCAATACTAGCTTAAATAATGCTCGATACTCAATTTAAATTGTGAAATCCTCCTCACTATTCACTTAAATAATTGTTAAATTATTCTCAGTACTCATATAAAATAACTATTAAATCATGAATAATTGTAAAATCTTCTCAGTACTGAATTTAAATGAATGTTAAATGAATGTTAAATTGAAGGTGAGTTCTATAAATGTGAATGCTAGAACTTCATTTACTCAATTCAAATGAATGTTAAATCATTCTGAGTACTCAGTGAAATAACTGTTAAATCATCATCAGTACTCATTTTAAAAATTGTTAAAGAGACACTTCAGCTCATTTTGCGCAAAAATCATAAAATTAAAATTTTCCTACAGCTTTCTTAAACGTTGTTGCATAGATGGATGTATGGACTTAGCAAAAATAAAACATTTTTAAAATTAAAAATTATCGTTTAAATTCAAAAATCAATAATTTTGACGACCCTTCCGTAGTAAAAAAAAAACAAACAAAAAAACCCCAAAAAACCAACATTCAGCCACCTCTTTTCAGTCTTCAGACGCATGCGAACAAATGATAAACAGTGCAGCTTGTAGTCCAGGGAGAGGAATTTTACAGATTTTGCGAGAAAAGTGGTAAAAATAGAACGATATATAACCACGCGAACTAACATTTACATGGGGATCATATGACCGTTTGATAAACCAAGATCTAGGAGACACACGCAGTGCTATTTTTATCTGAACACGTCATGTGTTGGTTTAAAAGAAAACATTATTTGGTCGATAGGGACATGATAGACTTTCGTTAGAAGAATGATTTATAATTATTTACTTGGATAACTCCACCCTTGTAAAGTGTGTGTGGACCCCTTAATGCTATTTAAATTTCTACACAACACGTTTGCTGTCATTCTAAATCACGTGATATAAAATTACATTTAAAAATCCGAGTCAGCATGAAGAAAGCATTGAATTCTGGATGATTTTCAAAGCGGAGGGTGAGAGCAAATCGATTCATTCAAATTGGTATAGTTGTCAGTAGAGATATGATTTTTATCATTTTATCGATAGGCGGGTTTTTTTTAAACCGCTTAATTAAAATATGGAAAATGAGCTCTAGTATCTCTTTAAATCATTTTCAATACTCACTTAAATAATTGTGAAAGCATTCTCAGTACTCACTTAAACCATTCTCATTACTAACTTAGATAAATGTTGGATCATTTTCAGTACTCACTTAAATAATTGTTAAATCATTGTCCGTACTCACTTTGAATAATTCCTAAATTTTTGTCGTACCCGTGGGGAATCAGATTTTTACAATAGATCCTCAGTACCACCTTGCTTGTCGTAAGAGGCGACTAAATGGGGCCGTCTTTCGGACGAGACCGTAAAAACCGATGCTTTGTGTCACAGTAAGTGTGGCACATTAAAGGTCCCTCCCTGTTCAAAGGACATAGGTCTAAATTTTGCATCCTTCACCGGCAATGGTGACGTCTCCATGTGAGTGAAAGATTCTCGAGCGGGACGTTAAAAAGTATATAATCAATTAATCAATCTTGGTACTCACTTAAATAATTGTTAAATGATAATCAGTACTCACTTAAATCATTTTCATTACTCACTTAGATAACGTTTGTATTATTTTCAGTACTCAATAAATAAAATAAATATTGAATCATTTTCAGTACTCACTTATATAATTGTTTAAACATTGTTAGTACTCATAATTGCTAAATCATCATCAGTACTCGCTTAAATATTTGTTAAATCATTGTCAGTATTCACTTAAATTTTAATTGTTAAATCATTTTCAATATTTTCTTAAATAACTCTTTTCTTAAATAACTATTTTTCTTAAATAACTCTTTAATTAATTTCAGTTCGAAATTGATTTATCATAAGTATTTGCACAATTAATTTATTTTCAAAACTAATTTGAATGGTAGACTTATTCCTAGTATAATCTCTTTGTTGAATTATTCCCACCAATAGCCTATAATTGAAGGTTATTAATAATACTAAATTTGATTTATTTATATTAATTACTTTTATCTGTTGGTGTCATCAAAACATAACGAACACATAAAAATCGTTATATTAAATTAGAATCATATATTCTTACAATGTAGATATGAAAAAGTTTAATACCCATAGATTAAAGATCATTAATTACCTTTCTGCACTTAAAATACACAAAATATCGTCCTATAGAAATTTGTAGTGTAAAACAAATGTCTAGGGATACTGCCAGAAATTGTGCTTAAATTGAAATATCTTGCTTCACATAAAATATAACGTAAAAATATGAGGTAAAAGATAAATGATTAGCCGAGAAACATTTATAATCCAAAATTTCAAGTTGATAAATACAGAAATCTGTTATTTTTTAAAAACGTTAATCAAATTATTGTATCGGGTTTAGAAATGCAGTCGGGTTTTTTTTTTAAGAATAAGTGTTTGAACAAACGATATGTGATCCAAATTTATGAATTTACAATTTACATTGACATTTGAATGGCATGAATTGACATTGTATTAGATGAAACAGTAATTGAAAAAATAATGTATATATTAGTCATTAAAACATCATTCCACCACAAACTGCTGTCCTTTACAAACATTTATTGAATTTGAATTGATATTAAAAAAACTGTATATAGTTAAGTAACTATTATGTAACACATTTGGAGCAGTAAGATATTTACTGAATTAGTACCTACCTATTTTTAATAGCATGTCGTGAGACTGTTCTCTAAAGCTGAGGAACTAATTTCCTTACGATTTGAACACTTTGACCTCTCCTAAATTGCAAATGTAAAAAAGAAACATTCTGCAGCCGGGACAGAAATTGAAAATTGCGTGGAATCTCTCCTTTTGGGGATTAGGGGGGGGGGGATCAAAACCTTTAAGATAGTGTGATTTTAAAAACTATTCTTCTTTGCCCCTAAATATGAAAACGTGAAGATAACGAACGGTGACCAATCTAGCACTCCCTATAACTAATACAAAATGATGAGTACGACTGTATATAGAACGAATATATAAATATCGAATTGAAGGCCACAGCAAGATCTTTTTCTTCTGATATAGAATGTTTTGAATAAATTCTACTTAGCAAGAATATAGAAACAGGTCAGCTAATAAAGGAGCACAATTCGTTCCCATGGGAATTCCAATTATCTAATTTACAAATGCATCAAACATGGAAATTTCAATTTTATTGAATAAGCAGCTGTCGATGATGTTAAAAAAATCCTAGTCTTGAATGTTTCCTATGGAATGGTTGCATAATGAGTGAAAAACGTTTTTGATATTTATATGGGAAAAGTTTTATGCTTTCAAATTTACTAAATATTGTGATTTCAAATTTATTAAAAGTTCTTTGGATTTTTTAGACTCGACATTTGATTTACATCACTTCTCACATATGTTGTGGCACAATACATTTGAAGTTTCTCCTTCACAGCAATCAATATTTTCGTGAGGAGCAAAAATAGGGCCTTGGTAGAACATTTACTATATTTACTGAATCTAGCAATGTATTTCTGTTTCTAAGAATTTTTGTGAAGTTTTGGAATCCTATATCAGTACGGTAACTAATATGCTTTCGTCCCATTGACTGGGATATCAAATGTGTTTGAAAATGAAGTGTGATTTTGAGAATTTCATCTTTTGAAAAAGAAATTGGTATATTAGTAAGATTACCAGATGTTGACATCTTGCAGATATACTTCCTGCATAAATACACGTAAAATGAGAAAATTGGTTTCTAGCAAAATAAATTCTCATGAATCCCAGCACAAGGTTTCAGTCCCTGGAGCGGGGTTATTGGAACAAATCCTAAAAATGTAAAATTACATCTTTAATATTCCTCACATAAGGGTAAAGATAACGAACAGTTATGAATGTCAAAAATTCATAATCAAAAGTACAGAATTGGGAATATGACAAACACAGAACCATGAAATATCAGGTGCCTAGGAGGAGTAAGCATCCCCTTTTACCATTCACTCCCGTCGTGAGCCCTCTATATTGATCAGGTAAAGGATGTAATTCGCAATCAATACCAGAATGAAAAGAACGGCCTCAGCTGGACATCCAGAAACAAACCGCTGGCGGGTGTGTAGTCATAACTAGTACTATAGAGACTGGATCATTGCTATCAAAGTCAGTATAGTTCAGACATCATGATGGGGCCCATTGATCATACTAAACAAAAAACATACAAGAATAAAGAACTTTAAAAAATATGTATTTTAATGTTATTGTACACACTTTGGTGATAGGTGATCATCATCATCAACATCACCATCAAGTATCAGTTAAACGCACTGGGGTAAAGAATTTTGACTTTATTCCATTCTCATGTGTAGAAATATCCAGCTTTTTGGTGAAGTGTCACAAATTTGCATGGTATTAAACGGCGTTGCATCGTGGCTTTTTATCGTACCAACGCCTACTCTGACATGGAACCTCCATTCTGAAGGTCATATCTGAAAGATTCGTGGCCTCCCCTTTTAATGCAGGGTGCTTGACGAAGGAAGTTCACTACCTGTGTTAAGGTTTGACGCGGTACTGGGGTCGATAAACGACCCTACCCAGTTGCAAAGCGAATGTCCCAACCTCTTGGATTCCGCGAACGGGTGTTTTAGTTTTTGAGGCAATTAGCCCCATACTGGTGCTAGATCCCAGCCGTATGATAAAGGAGCTGAAAACGATGTAGTCAGTCTCATAAATAAAGAAGTGAGATAGAAATGTTTGGTGATAATATTTTTAAAGTGTAAGTTACATCCCTTGGGCCAAGAGATGAGTGACCATGAAATCAAGGGGGCCTCCGTGGCCAAGTGGTTAGAGCATCGCGCTCAAAATCACTAGGTCTCTCACCTCTGGTCGGCGCGGGTTCGAATCTCGCTCGCGCCGATATATGTGAGAAAGTTTGCCAGTTTACTTTCGGAAGGTCGGTGGTCTCTGCCCAGGTACATTGTATCTGGGTTCTCCCCTCCACCAATAAAACTGGACGCCACCAGGTAACTGAAAAATTGTTGAGTGTGGCGGAAAACAACAAACAAACAAACAAACAAAAACCATGAAATCAGCAATGTTGTCCGCATCCCAAACGATGTTACATAGCATTTAGATGAAAAATGGTCAAAGACATTCAGGGGTAGGAATAAAAATTTGTCAAAAGTATATGGCAGACAACGAACTACGCATGCTAATGGAAGAGTACATTTAGCAGCGTATCACATGAGTGACTAAGGTTGAATTCAAAATCTATAAAACTTCACAAAATGCATAGGGTGGTTAACTACAGTATTTAGTATATCATAGGAATAGTAGAGTTGTTCAGCTCGGTGGACTGTTGTCAGGGTTGATGGGATGTGTATCAATGAATGCATTTCAGCTACGATGTTAGAAGAACAATCTGGTAAGGGTTCAGTGGGAGAAAAACAGAGCCATGGGTTCGAGAAAGTCACGATTTTTAAGCGACATGTATAGGTGTTTGTTTGGGTTGGGGAGTATACTTAAATGTCTCTGTAATCCAGACTAGTAAGATGAAAAAGTAAAAAAACAAACCAAACAAACATTGCGGAATCTCATTAATCCTATAAAAAATACCAAATTTAGAATAAGATAAACATGGACCCCTTGATATCCCAAAAGTTTCTAGGTAGAGTAAGCATCCACTGTTTACCGGTACCACCCACCGTCCGCCTTAATCTAAAAGCAAAACACCAATTTATTTTTCAATAGTCTGCCTGTAAAGTTAAACGAAGAAATAAAACAATATATCTAATTCATCAAATAATGTAGAAACTAAAACTGTATTAAAATATTCGTGGATATGGGGACAACTCAGGCAACTGAAAAAACAATGGTTCAACAAGAACTGCTAAACTAGAGTTTCCGGCAAAAGCAATGGAAACGCTCTCGCTTTGGACCTATGCGACCGGGATCCACTCCTCGTTATCACCAGAGGTTAGAGGTGGTTTGCACGGGGACTTGTGCTTCTGCCGGTTATTCCCAAAGAAATGATTTCCTCAATCCAACATCTGTGCCGTATTTACTCAACACCCCATTTACCTATCAATCTTAAATGGAGTATCCTAGAATATATTGTTTTTGTTATTCCTGACGTTTATCTACTAGGCAGCCGTTGTGAACCATTTTCAGACGTTACAATATTTTATTCACACGCTCTTCTGTTGATGGCTTTCTTTCTTAAACTTATATATTTATTATACATTACACTAACTTGAAATCAATTCATTGCGAATCTCGTTTTCTTTAACAGAAAGAAGAAAAAGGAGGATGATTTTCCTGACTTTGTGATACAAGGTCAACAACCCCCAGGGCCAATGATGAATCGGTATCGATCGCTCCCGAATAATAATCTTCATCCAGATGAAGAAGTCTATGACGAGATAAAGGAGGGTCACGAAGGTCATGAATATTCTTACGCTGACACGTTCGATAACAAAGGATACCTGAAAAATGAAAGTGTGTCGAACGACTATTTGAATCCCATTGACAACAGCTATTTGACTCCACGGTCTGTCAACGATGCGGGAGGAAAAGATGACTCGTACTTGACGCCAATTTCTCATCAAGATAAAGATAGAGGAAATCGGGACGAAAATTACACCATACTTCCCGCAATCACACTTCCCATTGACAAAGTCAATAAGCTTGCGTCGTCCACAATGAGCGATGGATATGTCGAATCAAAGAATTTAAACATTCCTCATTCACATGGCAAGAAAATCTCAATCAGTGACCAGGGGGATGTTAGGTACTATGACATTTCCAAAACCAATCCGTATCAGAATGTGGATTCCGAAAATAGAACGTACTTGTCTCTATCCCATATGAAATGAGAATTTCATTAACGATAAATAATAGAGAGTTTTGTGGCAAATATATTTCCGTCAGACTCGCAGAACAACGTAATTTGATAGTTAGAAGCTTTGCTATTAATTCTACAGTTGATTTGTTATGTAGATTCTACATAATAAGTCTTCATAATTTGGACGTGTGTAACTGAAGAGAAAGAAAAAACTTAAATTATTAATTCATCCGAAGGATCGTTGTTTGAAAAACCAAGTATGAATGACTCAATCAAGTTTCGTAAGCCTTAAACTATTTCATCATATTCTTTTAATTCCAAGATGCATAGCAAATTGCGTATTCACCAACATTTTAAACTGTAGAAAATTGAAGGGAAAGAGGTTTCAATTGAAATTAAAATTTACCATTTTTGATTAATTATGTATTGTCTATTATCTGTAACTCAAAATCCTCTTTTGTACAAATCAAGCATAAATCATCATATATTATAATTACATACATATATACCAATTAATTCATGCAAATGTTAGATTTAAAGACTTAATATTTGTCTACATGTATATACATGTACGTTTCGTTGAGTGTAACACCATACTGATATATCATTTACGTCACGGTTACAGTATTATTGTGAATCGCAATCGTTATAGTATGAAAAGTGACCCGGGTTAGTTTTTGTTAATAATAGGTTTCTCACTATTGGGGTGAATTGTTGACATATTAGTCTTAGATCGCAGGGAGAGGGTATGTCTGTATCAAGAGTAATCATACAACTTATCTATATTAGTTATACCTAGCACCTGCTCAGCTGACAACATCACCTGGTATCTCTAACCCGATGTAATTATATAACGAGTTTCCTTACGGTATTTCCTGATGTGCGATCTATCATAATACTGGGCCACAAATCACCAAAAACTGATATACTGTATAAATCTATAATCTCACAGTGATGATTAATAGTACACATTTATTGAATGCTGCTCTCTACTTTACTATTGGATGTAGAAATATCGAGAAAAATACCCTATGGAAAGCCATTAGTAATAAAATTGTTGTTTATAGGTACAATGTATTGCAGTAAAGATTATGAATTAAAACAAATGCAATAAAAGAGCTAGTTGTATATATACCTTTTATATGGAATATATCTTGTTGTATATCATTGTGTAAAGAATGTTTTTATAATGTGGTGCTGGTATAAATGGTGAAAAGATGAAAGAGATAGTAATCATTTTCATATATCCTATGAAAAATACAAAATTAAGATTAGGGCAAACACGGTCACCTGGATATGCCAGAAGTTTATAAGCTGCATTGACTGTACGAAATATTGACACTGCCTGCAAACGCTGTCATTTCATAATGAATGTGACCTATGCCAGAAGTTTATAAGCTGCATTGACTGTACGAAATATTGACACTGCCTGCAAACGCTGTCATTTCATAATGAATGTGACCTATGCCAGAAGTTTATAAGCTGCATTGACTGTACGAAATATTGACACTGCCTGCAAACGCTGTCATTTCATAATGAATGTGACCTATCAGGATTATGTGATTAAACCCTCTCCGATGCATTCATATTCACAAGATGGCTACCAGTTGTGAACAGCAGCAAGGCGTTTGGGACAAGCAAGGAATAATCATCCCCTGTTTACTGGACACACCCACTTGTGAACCTCTTATCTTGATCGGAGTAATCCATAGACAAAACCTGTAGATGGGTGATTGCATATTATTTAACATTCAGGTCGAGAATTGTTCACTCATATGGAGACCTCACCATTGCCAGTGAAGACCTGCAAAATTTAGGCTTATACTCGGCGCTTATAGCCTTTGAACAGGGAGGGAACCTTATCCTGCCACACCTGGTGTGACACACTACTTTGTTAGACTGTTCTTTACACACTGATTCTGAATATGATTACTCCGTTTATCTGATCAAGATATAAGGCTCACGGCTGGTCAACAGAGGATGCTTACTCATCCATCCTAGGCACCTGATCTCACATTTTGGTATATTAAGCGATCTGCATTCGCCCAAATCTTTATTTTATATTCTTTATAGGACTTATGAGATTCATCACACTTCATTATTTTCACCTTTGCATTTTTCTGTTCGTAATGAAGCCTTTGAAAAATTCTGTCTCGTAAGAATATGAGACAGGTCAGCTAATAAAAAATAAAGAAGCACAATCCGTGCCCATAGAAATTTCCAACAGACTGTTGGAAGACCTGCTCACCAACGTAGACATTGTCAATGAGGAATGCTATAATATATTGGTAATGTAATAATAATATGATGAATTATACAATCATATAAATGTCTTCATCACGTGGTTTAGGCTCCAGGGTGGCTCATACAGAGAAATTGTATTAGATGAGAAATTTGAACATCTGAAAAGGTTGAGAAATAAGATTATATGTTTAAAACTCGTCTTTTCTACAAAATATTAAGCACAGAGTACATAGTTTTACTGGACACTGAGGTCCCATCTAACTCTCTGTGGTTTGACCAAACAAACATTTTGAAAAGCATGTGAAATTGAATACAAAACAAGGAAGTAATTGGTTGCAGTTAATTTATTATTTTTAAGTGTTTAGTCATGAAATAGCAGTTACACTTTCTGATTTATATTGAGACAAAAGTCATGATTTAAATTATAAGTAAAATGATGAACGCCATACACAAAGTGGGACATTACTCGAGTCATGTCAAGAATATACTACTCCTACTGTAATTTGGGAGCATGGGATGATCAAATGTCCATCTTAGAGCTTCAACCCGATACTGTGAACTGTTAAAGTTAAATTGGCGTTGTGGGATGGTTTCGTGTCGCCTGCAAAGACTTGGGAGTACTATTTCCGTCGGCATTCTGTAATTTGTCATTCCATCTGTCACATCCTTGAATAGCAAAACTGTTTGCATACCTCAATCTCTGATGTACGTTATAAAACACTTTTGTTCATTTAAAAAAAATGTAAACATAATCTCTTAAAGAATACAATTTAAATCATGATGTCAGGGGGAACATATATCCGATTTCTCGCAACTTGTCATTTATTTTTAAAATTTTAAACAATTCGAAAACGAAGTAAATATACCGTAAAATTTAGGACATTATGGTCATAATCCAAGCATTACTAAACGTAACGTCACAATACGGCGTTGATCGAAAATGACACACACACGGAAAATTATATAAGGCTCAGGAAAATGTTTTTCAAAATACGGAAGTATACAATACGTGCAACTTATCTATCTATCTATCTATCTATATATCTATATATATATATATATATATATATATATATATATTATAGCAATTAATCGAAAGATTACATATTAAGCTATGTTGTCGTTATAAATTTTCTTAATAGTGGAAAATTGTTTACGTTACGCAAATGTATCGTATTTCAAAAGGCCATTTTTTCCATTTGCATAGGTATTGTCAATTAAAAACGATATATTAGAAACATTCAACGGTTTCACCTAAGTGTGTTAAAGTCATATTTGCGATTGACGCCACTTGGCGAAAGATGTAGTAAAGGTTTTGTTACGTCTGACAACTATATGTAATTTTAAAACAAAAAACTCAACAAAATTGAATAGGTGACACTAGACATAGAATTAATTACATATTGAACATCCATCTTTACTAGTTTCCTTTATGAAACTTATTCACCGAAAGATATCCAATGATGCTGTAAAGAATAAACCACCGAAAAGAGAGATGGTTTTTATCTTTCTTTTTGTCTTTGGAATCTTTCTTTTTTGTGGGGGGTGGGGGTGTTATAATAATCTTACCATATTCCAGAATTCCAGAAGGAAGATGAAATGTCTCTACATGTACCTAAATTGTTTCGAGCACATTTCCTTGGAGTTCATATTCTAATTGTTTTTATTTTGACAATTCCGAGGAATCCCAACTCCCGGATCATTGCTATTTAAGATTTTTTATACTAACTTTGACTACGGATAATCCCGTTTACCTAATTTCGACTAAGGGCTCACGGCGGGTGTGACCGGTCAGCAGAGGATGCGTACTCCTCCATGGCACCTGATCCTACCTTCGCTTTGTCGGAGGCCCGTGTTGCCCTACACTCGAACTTGTATATGTCTTTGGGATTTATGATTACGATTTACACATTGTTTACTTCGCCATTCGATATGCTTAATGTATAATTTGTTAATTTACATCACTCTCGTCCAATATATAAGTTACTGATCAAGGATAGTCCACATCAGTCCAGCCAATACCTGCGAACTAATAAATCTTACCAAAGGGGAGGGACTCTTTTATATCATTAATTTCCTTGTTTGAAAACTTATACAAGAATAATGATATCAATAATCGAAAATAGTTCACACTTTGTATTATAATAAAGAGAGTAGTGTTTTGTACAGAAAAACTAGAAAAAAACTAGATAAATATTTCTCTTGACCCCGGCATGATTTAAAAATATCGTGTAGGATAGACTGAAAAAATGTAAGGGACATGACAACTTGGAACATACGCATCTGTTTTCAATATATCCCCCGCATTTAGCTTTAACTACTTGAAATTTATATCTTCTACCTGAATACCAGGTGTTTGACTGGGTTGTATACCACTTGGAAATCAAAGTAACATGACAAGTGAAATAACTCGTCTACTACCATATATATACTAACAGCTGCTACTGACGGTTTGTGTAGTATATGTGGTCGTCACGTGATCGATGTAAGCCAATGATAATATAAGAAATTTGCAGGTTGTAAGATATATAATATTTCAGGATAGTTTTGTAACTGTTTTAAACGATTTGTAGTGCTAGTTATAACATTCCTTACATGGAGTTACAAGAACATACTATTGAGAAAAAAGTGTTAGTGTTTAAAATATACCAATTTAAATCTCACATCATCATTTAAAGGGGCATAACAATACATAACACATATTCATAGTTTATATATATATATATATATATATATATATATATATATATACGATGTCGACATGCCAACCATATTGGCAACAACTATTGCATGAAGATATTCCACTTTGATCGTAAACTCAATATATGTTCTTGTATCTTCGGCTTAGTGCCCTGGAGACGACTCTAGGTATATAATCATTCTTAATTCTCTTTGATACCTGGATCACTCTTGGTTTTGTACACGTGCAACCAACAGGTAGATCTAGGTAGGTTTTCACATACTGGTAAACACCGTTCACGCATCGCTTCTCTAGCAGAGGAATTCGGTATGACACGGGTTTACATTCATAATTGCCCATTCCATCCAAACAAGTGGTGCATCTACACCGTGCGAAATGCAGAATCTGCGGGTACCTGTTCTCGTTGACATCTTCCACCAAGTCCCATGGGCAGAGAGAGCGTTCGTTTAGGAATACGGGAGAAGCGTCCAGGTAAGGATTTATACACCGGGAATTGTCAATCGGCTGTGCAAAAGTGCTGTTCAGAACCTCAATTCCACTTGCTTCAAAATGCAGATGCTGAAGTTGTCTTTCGAATTCATCATCGCTGAGACTGTGACTACAATGCTGGCAGTTAATGGAGGACAGGGAGAGCAGAAGGATACTTATTGCTGATATCCATTTTCCCTGATAACAAAATGACAAAAAAAATTAACATGTTGAGGGCACTATAACAACCAGGTATAAATACTGCATTGCAATTTTATGCATTCTTACTTGGTCATCATGACTGTCTTACTTGCACGTGCATAATTATTTTACCATCATGATTTTATGACCAACACGCACATTGTTACTTAGTCTTCATCATTGTCTTACTTGCACGTACATTGCTATACACTCTACTCAAATATATTGAAATTCAGGGAACCAATCTCAATTCTTCATTACATAACCGAAGTTGGATTATCTAAGAATATTACTGTTTTTATCCATTTCAACATAGTTCAATATAAGGGAATCAATGCAAATGGAGTACACTGCATATGCATTGTTACACAGTTCTTATGACTTCTCAACGGCACATGCATTGTCATTTAGTTACGATTTTCTTGGTGACCAGCCCGTCAGACCAACATACCGTGGAATGATTTAATCGTAGACAGCGATCTTTAAATCTTTGAAAATTAAATTACCATTTCCTTTCATTTCATTGTCTTGTTCAAATACCACTCATTGAAAATGCCTTGTAAATAAATGAAAATCAGGACACAGTTGCACAAACGTTAGTTAAGTTTAACTGACTGTTAACTTATAGTTAACATTATATAAATGTAAGAGTTAATGACAATTTAACTGTCAGTTAAACTTAACTAACCTTCATGCTGCTGTGTCCAGATCAGTATTCGGCTATCTGCAGATATAGTTCAATATAATGATTTCAATTTTAAAACATCAGTAAATATGAATGGTGTAAGTTTACAAGCAATGCCTATGATGACATTCTCTTAAGCCTCAGAATTATGAGGAATCTGAGCAAAGTTATGAATTCATAAGAACAGTTGAAACATGTGTAAAATCAACTTATTTGTCAGTGGCCTGCTTCGATTTAAAAACTAAACATACATAGAGCCTGATTGCAAGTATTGAATCAGTTGAAAGACATAAACACCATACCGGGGTGATAATGGAAGATCACTATATAAATATGTAAGTTAACGGTGACTGCAAAGTCCTCCACTTGTCTTATAATTGAATTGTTAGTTTTGTCATTAACACCTCTGAGTACGCCCTGCTGCGTCTTTTATGTTCAAGTTCACTATACATGTATATCTATACTGCGAGAGGACTTGTTCTCATGCTTTCTTCTTATATAGAAAATTTTGAATAAATTCTGCCTGTGGATACTACATGTTTATTAAATGATGAAATATTATATTGGCTATACTGCCTCATCAAAATTAAGTCGCATAAAACGCTTATCTTCCTCTTTTTCTTTCTTTCTATTCACCATTTCTTTAAAATAAGATTATGAAGATGATTTCAAAGTGGACGGCAATATAAAATTAATTTTTGTAAGATCTTACATATTTGTGTTGATTTCACAAAATTACAGTTAATGGAAGTAAATTTGTTAAGGAGTGAATATCTGAACACAGCAGATAATCCAATAAATCTCAGTTCAATCAACTCTTATAATGGAAAAACAATTATGTCTGCATTCCGACAAACGTCGCAGACAAACTGAAAGGCTTTCGAAGTGTGAACAATTTATTTTTATCATAACCACTACACTTAAACATAAGTCAATAGGGGATGCTTACTCCTTTTATGCACCTGATCCCACTTCTTGTATGTCCACTGGACGAGTTTGCTCTACTTTTAATTTTGTATTCTTTACACAAGTCATGCGATTGATTTGATTGTAGGGCTCACGGCGGGTGTGACCGGTTGACAGGGGATGCTTACTCCTCCTAGGCACCCGAACCCACCTCTGGTATGTCCAGGGGTCCGTGTTTGCCCATCTCTCTAATTTGTATTTCTTATAGAAATTATGAGATTAAATACTGTTAGTTATCGTCACCTTTACATTGATCACTGTTCGTTATGTTCATCTTTGAATGATACAAAAGGGGTTTAAATAGTTTCTGTAAGATTCTATATTATAGTTCAATTAACACTTAATAATGATTGATTGATTGGTTGATTATTTATTGCTTTCCGCCACACTCAACAATTTTTCAGTTATATGGTGGCGTCCAGTTTTTGTTGGTGGAGGAGAGAATCCAGATACAATGTACCTGGGAAGAGACCACCGACCTTCCGCAAGTAAACTAGCAAACTTGCTCACATAACACCGCTGCCGAGATTCGAACACGCGCCGACAGAGGTGAGAGGCTTTGTGATTTTGAGCCCGATGCTCTAACCACACTTAATAATGATAGTAACAGTAATAATATATGCAATGATAAAAGTAATGAATTTGCAATTCGTAATTCACAAAAGTAATCAAATTTAAAATTTCTAAATTTCTCCATTTGTTTGATTGGATCTTTAAATAATATTTTTCTAGCTGTAAATGTACTTGTTGAGCCAATTTGAAATTCCAATTACAAGTAGCTATTTCCTGGAATCTAATTTCAATGAAAACCACAACATATTCCAACGTGTCAGTAACCGATTTCCTTTACTGATGCCTTCGAAGAGATCGTTTAAAATTCTATTATAGAATACAATTGCATTCATTAAATCTACCATAAGTGGGCGCATTTGGTAATTCAGCAATGTTTCAAAGGTCTTTTATGTTCTTAATTAAAATGCAATGGCCTCTGGCTAAATCTTACCGAGACCAACTCTGTAACTGAGAACCAATGATACCGGAAAAGAAATAATGGTATTACCAATCATGATAAAAATTAAATTCAAACATAGAAAACATCGTATATAACAAACACGAGAATCCCTCTCTCTTTCTCTCTCTCTCTCTCTCTCTGTATATATATATATATATATATATATATATATATATGAAATATCACAATGAAATTCACGCGCACGCGAAATGATTTCTCTAACCATATATGTCAATTCTAACAGTTGATTCACTCCATTTGTAAACCATTTATATAACGTTTTGTTTTAAGTCCAGATAGTAAGATTGTGTGTATTTTATAGAAGCATTTATATAATCAATGTTGTATAAAACAAGGAACTCTACACTCTCATTTATTACAAATATTTTTGATCTCTGTGTGCATTCCAACGTATGGAATAAACAAACATTTATGAATATCAATTGATTAAAAATTACTCTTGAACAAGTCTTAAAGATCAGTATGTACAAGAATCTGTAACATGGGTTATATAGCTGGTGAATATTATTGTATCCTCGAGTTTTGCTTTTTGGAGAATGGCGAAAAAGTCTCTATATTAAATATATTGTAACGACAAACTTTTACAAATTTTCTGTCAACTACTGATTCCAATGTGCTTGTCAAATGGTGTAGTAGCACATCTAAAATATATAACGAAGTCTGTCCTCCATAATTCATTTTATTCACCGAAAATCACTCTGCTCTTTTCACATGTACCTTGATTAAATGATTGATTATATATTGTTTAACATCCCGCTCGAGAATCTTTCACTCATATGTAGACGTCATAATTGCAGGTAAAGGACTGCAAAATTTAGACCTATGCTCGGCGCTTATGACACTTGAGCAGGGAGGGATCTTTAACGTGCCACACCTGCAGTGAAAGGGGCCTCGGGTTTTGCGGTTTCATCCGAAGGACCATCTAGTCGCCTTTTACGACAAGCTAGGGGTGCTGAGGACCTATTCTAACAACCCGGATCCCCACGGGTTATGTGTATCTTGTATATTGTCTCTATTTATATACATTGTATGAAAATGCTAAGATAACTAACAGTATTCAATCTCGTAATTCCTATAGAAAATACAAATCAGAAGGATGGCCAAACACGGACTCCTGGTCATACCAGAGGTGGGATCAGGTACCTAGGAGGGGTAACCATCCCCTGTCGACCGGGCACACCTGCCGTGAGCCCTATATTCCGATCAGGTAAACAGAACAATCTGTAGTCAGAATCAGTATGCCAAGGACGGTCTAACAATTGGTATGAAACACATCAGACAGCATTTGACTTTATGTTAAGTTGTACTGACAAACTAGATCGTTATAACGACCATAAAATTTGCGAAATGCTGACTTTAGATTGTACAAACCCCTGTATTATCAACTTCTTTGTCAGTAGCCCGCCTCAATTTAAAACTGATCATAAACAGAACAAGCTCTTGCGTATCGAATCAGTTGGGAGATATAAACACCATATGCAGGTGATGATGGAATATTGCCACATAAATAAGGGAAGTTGACGATGGAGAAATTGAAATCATCCCGTTTGTCATAAAGTTGAGTTGTTAGTTTGCCGCCGGAATCTGTTTTCAGTAAAATATCTAAGTGGAAGACTCTGTGGTGTCTTTTATTTCAAGTTCACTGTGATATATCGAATCGGCATATGAATGAAAATGATCATTGTTAATAGACAGTACGTCGTCGATATATCTACATGTCAAATTGAATGCCACAACAAGATCTTTTTTCTTCTAGTGTAAAGGCTTTTGAATGAATTCTGCTTCGTAAAAATATAAAGATAGGTCAGCTAACAACGGAGCACAATTCGTGCCCATGGAATGCGAACAGACTGTTGGAAGACCTGATCGCCAAAGACTACGAAAATATTGTCAATGAGGAACTCTAGCATCTTTTTAATATCAACTTCAGAGTCAGAGTGGTGTTTACCAAATTATTTTTGGGATGACCAATCACTAAATATGCATATTTCCTTTTACCATTTTTGTTCACGAAACTGTCTGTGATGTCAAAAAGTCTAGTCTTTATCATGAGGTATGGTTGTGTAAAGAGTTGTAAAATCATACATTTTAATGTTGTGAATTCGAGAAAAGGTTTGTGATTTCACATTCAATAAAAGTTCTTTAGAATATTTAAGAATCCACATTTGATTAACACCACTTCTGGCATATGTAGTGACACAGTACGTTTGAAGTCTCTCCTTCACAGCAGTTAATATTTTCGTAAGGAGCAAAGATAGGGGCTTGGTAGAACATTTACTGGATCAAGCAATGTATCTTTGTTTGTAAGGGTTTTTGTGGAGTTT
This sequence comes from Ostrea denselamellosa, assembly GCA_024699665.1. NCBI lineage: Eukaryota > Metazoa > Mollusca > Bivalvia > Ostreida > Ostreidae > Ostrea > Ostrea denselamellosa. The sequence continues at coordinate 2,843,927 of JAMZEH010000005.1, read as the reverse complement.
AGGGATTCAGTATAGGTATGGTAACTCATATTCATCCGCTTCATTTACTGGGATATTAAATGTATTTAAAACTAAAGCATCATTTTGAAGAATTTCATGTTTTGAAAGGGCAGTTGGAGTATACGTGCGATTAATAAATATGGAATTAATGCCACGTTCGTTTAGAATGCAGTTGTAATAATGAGCCTAACAAACAAATACAATATTATTGCCAGCTTTGTCAGCTGGAACCAAAACATATTCCTCGTGTAAATTATCTAACTCGTTTATCACTTCTGATTTACTAAACACATAAGGATAGATAGCACGCATTTTTGTTTTGACATGTCTGATACAGGATTTTAATATTCCTCCTATACATTTTGTCCATTCTTAACTTGAAATACTCTGGAATACAAGACGAAACTTTTTTATGACAAAGAATGTTGCTTATGTTGATGGCCTCAATTCCTTTGTTAGTAAATTTGAGTTTAAGGAACTGGCGGCTAGATTCGGAAGAACATCATGTATATGTACCATAAACTGGTGTAACTTGAACTTGATTGCATTTATAACATGTTTTCGGACTTCGACACGCTAGGTAGATCTCAAATAAAACTGCTGCACAGTGGCCAGAAGTAGGTCATCTCTAAAACTTTACAACGTTTTTAAAATCTTATTTGTTAATGTTATGTTGGAACAATCGATGAAAAATCTATTATCAATATGAATGTTTCACCAAATGTGATTGCCAGAATTTTCTTTGTTCTTTGTTCTTGAAATTACAATGTATGTCTGATTATGAAATTAGAAATTATGAAATACTCAATGTCAAATAGGTAGCATTAGGTAACATATTCATACGATAATTCTGTTTTATTACAACTTATGAAATTCGTGCAAAGATCTCCCAGCTTAATTACTGTATGATTAAAATTATTTATAGGTGTATAAAACCGTTTTGATATTCTGTACATATTTTGTACCACTTTTTACAAAGTTTTGTACAGATTGTCACTCAAAATCAGGCTTTTTAAGGCCATTGGACAGATTTGCTGTTGCAGAATTATATATATATATATATATATATATATATATATATATATATATATACACCCCTGTAACATACTTCAAATTTTAATTTTGTGACACAAAATCCTGGAAACACCAGATATATGAGATCAAGTGCCAAGGAGAAGTAAGTATCTACCATATGTCGATATTTTTCTCTTAAATTTCAAGAAGTTATAGAATTTTCCTCCTGAACTAAATATATACAAATATTATATGAAATCGTACTTACATATTCCCTTTGTCGCGATCTTAACATCTTTCAAGCCTACATTGTTCGTTTGTTTAGAGAGTTGACAATAAAAGGCGTGGCATTTTCGTGCGTTTTGTGATCAGACGAGTCATCAACATTAAGGATAGCGTCATGTATTGACATATTTTGATTCCATTTGTATATTTGTTTTTCAAAATAATATTCTTCACTTACAATCCTAGACGGTCAGTCGTAGTAATCAGTTTTCAGTTGCCCTTAGGATGATCAATGTGTTAGCTTGTACAGGCTTAACAGCGTACAGTACAATAATGTATTTTACCCTGACATTGGTCTAATATCAACACAACACTCTGCACAAAATCACAAATATTACAAAGAATTTCTGTAAGCTTGTCATTAAAATACTTTGAATAGAAGTTCCTGTATCTTTCATCTAAGAGGACAAAATTACAGAAAATTACTGTTTTTAAAATTAATTTTCCTCATAAGACAACAAAATAATATCTTACCATATTCAAGAAAGTTCTTGTGATACTTTAATCATTGGTGTACATAAATGACAAGATCTACGTATTATATATACTATCGTCTAGGTATTCTCCGTCTTGTAGGATGGCTAATGTTAATTTTATTTGTAAATTCTATCCACTTAATTACAAGAACTGTTATAAAGAACAATATAATCTCTTGTCTTACCCATGGATAAGATCAATGATTTGAAATAAGATGCCACTTTAAGCAAGACCCTCGTGTTTAGTGTCAAATTCCAAGTGAGCAAAGAAGCAAAGAATGAGCCATCCATCAGCATTGGAATCGCTTACTAACCGTATTATCTTACATTTGTTTGTCGGTGTTGATTACTTTACAAATTAATGAAATCATTGTCAAATACTTTATTAGCATTATTTTTCTATAGATTTATTCCGGAAAAGAAGAAAATGTTCTCTTCTTTTAATGTTTGCACAAACCCTATCCTCATGCTCTTTATGCTTTATGACAAGCACATTTTCATTATGTAACATATATAATATCAGTAAACATACATGTTTATTTATTTGCCAGTTGACGTGTTCAGAGACAATCATATGTTAGGAGTGTCCTGTATTATCGTATCATCTCTGCCGAGCATCTCTTACCTTCGCGATGACAGGAAATGTGCAGTGTACTAAAATATGGTTTTCTTTATGCCGTTTATTTAAAAATGGTTTTAAAATATCGTGATAAGCTCCGAATATAAAGGCAGAGGAAACAGAAGTATTCAAAAAAATTATGACAGACTACCATGTTATTTTCCTACATTTATGTATAAAAAGAGCCGTATTTTTTCTGTGTTTTGACAAATTAAGAAAAGGACAAACACGGACCCCTGGACATACAAAAGGCGGGATCAGACACCTAGGAGGAGGGCACATCTCTTGTAGATCGGTCACACCCATGCACACATCTCTTGTAGATCGGTCACACCCATATCATTGTATGTAAAAGTCTGATATGCATAAAAAATATCATAAAGTAATAATTGATTAAAACGATTTATCTCTATTAAATTTGATAGAATGTAATTTTTTATTTAAAAAGCTTTATCTGTATCAAATATTGAGGAATATCATGATTGATATAAAAAGTTTGATATGCATTAAATTCACATATTGCAACGATTTATACAAAGAAATTTAATATAATCCTGGTCTATCAACTGGCGACAGAAATGTATCTTTATTATGACTTCTGCTAAAGATTATTCCAGACGATGGGCTGAATATGAAGAACTCGACACCCAGTTAGAATGGATAAAAAGTATAAGAGAAATATTAAAATTACGTAATAATGTTATTAAAACAAAAGTGGATATCATCTATCCTATGTTCGTGATAAAAGAATTATATAGGTTACATGAGAAATATATTTTGACAGCTGACAAAGCTTGTAACAATGTACGGCTGATTATTACACCTGAATTGTAAACAAACATGGCATTAATTCCACATTTGGACATTCTACTTGCACTTCAACTGCCCTTTCAAAAGATGAAATTCTTCAAAATGATGCTTCAGATTTAAACATGTCCCGGTAAACTGGACGAATGATTATGAGTTACCATAGCTATACTGGATCTCTAAATTTCATAAAAACCTTTACAGAGCTACGTTGCAGGATCCAGTAAATGTTCTACCAAGCCCCCATATTTGCTCCTCACAAATATATTAAATGTTGTGAAGGAGAAACATCATATACATTGTGCCACAACATATACCATAAGCGGTCTAAATGAGGAGTGGCAATGTCTGTAGTATGTGGATGTAAGAGGAAACTTTTAATAAATTTATTACTACGATTTGCCATGGTACATGTAATGTTTACGTTGTTTCCAAATGATATTTCATATATTTTTAAAGTTAATATCCAGTCTTAATCATTTTGGCTTTCTTCCTTATATTTTCTTGAAAAAATAACACACGTCACTGATGAAAAAGCAAATATAACGAACAGTGATTAATCTTATAAGGACTTCGCTCCAATCATTACACATTTGAGTCACGTGATTGGCTCTTCATCAACTGAAAAACGATGAGTATTACTCGTAATGCTTCTGGGCAAATGTTGAAGTCACTGCGGAATACTTCATGGATAACCCGTAAATAAAACAAATAAATAGTTTGGAAAGTATCACAAACTTTTTAAATTTCAGACAAGCTTTCTCATCGTACGAATTGTGGTTGATAATATACTTGGTTCGGTTTGAAGGAAGAAAAATCATTCGCAGCCAGTAAGATGCGCTTTTTACGTCAACCGCGTTATATTCCCCACGTTAAATGAATACGCAGATTGAAATGCCTAAAGCCATGTTGTACGATTTTATGGGTCTTCTCTCTTAACGGTCACGCCGTAATACATATTAACTCCTATAAAAATATAGTAGGAGTCAGAGTAAACCCTAAATAAGCTAAGCAGAAATCAATCACTAAACCATTCAAAGAATGCCGAGCTGAATTCACACACTATCACAAATCGGCTGTAAAGTCCAATCAAAGTAGATCCCCGGTGCTTAATTATGAGTGCTTAGTATCATATAATCCACAGTGCATTTTAAAAATGAATTTTTCAGCGCAACTTTAATAAACAGTTCATATAATCTTAACAGCAAAACAAATGTTGCGTCGTTTTACTACCGAAGCGACAAACGTCGAACCTCTAGATAAATTTAGATCACAGGTGTCAATCAAGTATAAATGCATTACCAAAAAAACCCAAAAAATACAAACTTAAAAGTAAGGCAAACTCGGACCCCTAGACATACTAGAGATGGGATATTGTGTCTAGGAGGAAAAACATCCTCTGTCGACCGCTCAAAAACGCCGCGAGCCTTATATCTTGATCAGGTAAACGAAATAATGCGTAGTTAAAATCAGTGTATATATTGTTGTAACATTAGTATGAAATACATCAGACAGCATTTGATCCAATGACAGATTTTATTGGTAAATTAGATCGTTATAACGACCGTAGGATTTGCAAAGTACTGACTTTAAACGAGACTGTTGAAAACCTTGTTACATCAAGTTATTTATCGGTAGCCTACGTTGATTCAAAAACTGATCACACGCAGAACAAGCTCTTGCATATCAAATCAACTGAGAGACAAAACCACCATATGCAAGTGATAATGGAATATCACTACATAAATCTAGGACGTTGACGATGTAGAAGCTGAAGTCATTCTTTTTGCCATACATTTGAGTTAATAGTTTACCCGTTAAAATCCATGTTGAATAAAATATGCAGAAGATGTAAATATGAAGAAGATGCGGAAGACTCTATGGTATCATTTATTTCGACTTCATGATGCATGATAGCAAAAAACAATTGAAATGTAGCTACTGTTTCCCAAAGAAGTTCTTGATTGGCCAGCACAACTTATTTTACTGCCATCCTTTCAAGTGTGATTCATGTACTTGAGTCGAGTAACACAAAATTAATTATTTGTGTCCTCAGAACTAAGTCTAATACGTCGTGATATAGATTATAAAAGACAAATACACATATTTTGATAAGAAATATACAAAAAGGGTTGGAAAGGCGAAATTAAAAAAAAATGCTATGGATTAACCATAACAAAAACGGAACCTCTGTATACAATGATAGGGGTGCATTTTTTATATCTTTTATTAATAATTGTCGTATTACATATACATCTACTTAAAGATGATGGAAATATAAACGCAAGTATTGAATATATATATTATAATGTAATATATTTTCCTATCTGTTTGAACATAACGGAAAAAAACTTAGAATCTACTTTTTAAATCCTACACAACCGTTTTTGTAAATGAAGATTACATTATGAAAAATCTAACTTTCTTATGTCTGGTAGTATTTATCATTATAACAATTTATTCCATCTTTTCACAAGATATCAATTATCTGTTATCTCAAACACGTTTTTTCCCCGACATTAATTTGAAGCTAGACCTCTTCAAATAAAGAATTCATGAAACATTTTGAAAAATTATTTTACATGAATGAATTTGATACACTAATCTGATGATCAACTCGTAAAATCACATTGGTCAAAGCCATTTTGACGTTTTTCGTAATACAATCATTCATTCTTCTGGTGTTACGCGCAATAAACATTCAGAAGTTTGCAATGAAAATTCGATTACATTATGGAATAAAACAGGTACAATTTTGTAGTTAATTCATACGTAATCTTTGATCCTAGTAATAACCACTGCGATAAAATGTCCTATTTCAACATTTCCTTAGCATTCAGATCATATAGATTATAAAACAAAAGTACATTGTACATATCACTGTCATTATCATCAAAAATAATAAAATCGTTAATGGCATATCATATACTGAACACCCCAACATCAAACGATTGTACGCTTTTTATATAATCCTTAAAGAGACGCTATATTATTTTTATACAAAAACTCATGAAATGACGGTTTTGTCTTTTTTATTGACGAAACATCTGTCTATTATGTTCAAACGCCTCGTCTTTAATTTATCATGAGAAATTGACTGGAATTTTGTACAATTCATATTCGATTTATACCACTTCTTGCATATATTTTGGCTTATTATGTCTGCCGTTTTCCCTTCACAAAAGGTCATATTTTTGTGAGGATTAAAGATTGGGGCTTGATAGAACATTTACAGCATTCAGTAATGTATCTATGTTTGTAATGGTATTTGTGTACTTTTGGAACCCATTATCGGTGCAGTAACCTTTCTTTATTCGTTTCATTGATTGGGATATACAATAATGAAGTAAGGTATTTCTAATGATCAACGAAAACTTGAATATCAGTTATTGAGTTAGAAGGGAGATACAAAACCCACAATTGTTTGTGCCATATTTTTTGCTTATTAGAAAATGTCATGTATAAAACAAAATGAGATGCGACAAACTCTAGCAACTCTTTGTGTTAAGAATTAACTTCTAAAATGAATATTCGGCTTTAAGTGAACTTTTACTGGTATATTTAACCGATGTAAACAAACACATGACATGAGCCTTAACAAAGAATTGTGGGGTCTGTCTTGTAACTCGACAACTGACATCCAATTTTTTGCTGACCATTACAAATACCTTACCTTGTAAACATTCAAAATGGAAAAATAAAATTTCATCCCAAATCGTGTCCATGTCCTTTTAACGTGCTTAATAGAAGATTCTAGTATTCCTCCGATACTTTTTATTGGCTCTTTTTGGACATATATTATCATAAAAAGGATGTTATATGCAACTTCAATATTTCAACTTGTTAACCCCTGTGTGAAAATTACTAGCAATATTGTACAATTACTATGAAGATAAGCATAAACTAGTACATGAAATATGCATAACCAATTCATTTTATATCAAAATTATTTTGTCTCCTATTGTTTTTCATACTTGATTATAAGAATCTAAATTTCCTCTGTCACAATATATTGCTTTTCAACGGAATTGTCTTCTCAGAAATTGCAAAAGTATATATATATATATATATATATATATATATATATATATATATATATATAAAGAAGGGCCACTGTGCCTTGTATCTGAATTAAACAAAAGCTGTATATAATATTTAGAAAGCAATGTACAATAATTCAGACTTTCCCCTTTTTTCATAAAATCCAAATATTATGTCTTGATAAGAGATGTTATTTATATAGGCAATGTTTAATCTATTCACCAAGTTTGGAAATGCTTCCAATAAGTACTAATATATTCACAAAAGTAAAACCTGTGCTCTGTTGTATCTAAATTTCCACATAATGTACAAGAAAGTGATGTTTTAATTTCCATTGCATACAGCAATTTGTTATGTCCTGAAAATCTATGAAATAATCTATGTTGAAAAGATTGTAATGATGTTCCCATTGATATTGTGAAAGGTAACTTGTAGATACTCTCTAACTCTTGCTGTGTTAAAATATGTGTTAAAATATTTTCCCATTTTGGTGCACATATTGGTAATTCTGCTATATTTTCCATCACAATCCAGTAAAATTCTTTATAAGTCATTTCTGATATGGGATTTCCATTATCATTGAAACTCAGTAAAAGTGTATTTCTATTCATACAAGAATTATCATTTTTTCGAATATATTTTCTCCACCTGTAGGGTATTGCATTTCTTAAACAATAGTATTCCAACAAAGATCTGTTTAAATTGTGTATGTCACTTAATTTCTCATGGCTAAGGAATTCTTTATCTCCAATATAAAACAAATACCCTTTTCATACCATTTCTGCCAACAAAAACCTCCTTATTGTCAATTTTGATATTGTCATTAAACCATAAACTTTCTTTAGAAACGACTGGTTCAACATCTACAATACATCTGAATTATCTCCATGTACTGAAGATATCATTGTAAAACTTTGGCAAAAATGTATCCGGATCCCCACTGGGTGATATATGTGTATAGTGTTTTAACCCAGATTATAAAACTTTCTCCAAACCCACATGTATTTAATACTTTATCCACTAAATTTCATTCTTCAGTGTCGAATGCTTTCTCTAAATCAACTAAAAGAATTAAACCAGGAATATTTTATAATGTGTATAAGATCAGAAATAGTTCTAATGTTTTCTCCAATAAATCTATTATCTACATATTCAGTTTGATCGGTATCTACAATTTGAGGTAACAAAAATTTTAATTCTTCTATCAAGTACTTTTGATAAAATTTTGTAGTCAAAGTTAAGACACCCATGAGGATCCGGGTTGTTAGAATTGATCCTCAGCACCCCTAGCTTGTCGTAAGAGGCGACTAAATGGGGCGGTTCTTCGGATGAGACCGCAAAAACCGAGGCCCCGAGTCACAGCAAGTGTGGCACGTTAAAGATCCCTCCCTGCTCAAAGGCCATCAGCGCCGAGCATAGGCCTAAATTTTGAGCCCTTCACCGGCAATGGTGACGTCTCCATATGAGTGAAAAATCGTCGAGCAGGACGTAAAACAATATATAATCAATCAATCAATCAAAATTAAGAAGTGATATTGGTGTCCAGTTTCTAAGTACAATCCTATCTTTATCTTTTTAGGTACAAGAGTTATGATACTTTTTCTTGGATCTATGGGAAATTTGTGATTTTCTATACTTTAATTCAAACTGTCAATTATTAAGTCTGAAATTTCTTTCCAAAAATACTTATAAAATTCCATTTGGAAATCATCGGTGCCAGGCGATTTATTGTATTTAAAAGTGTTTAATATAGCTTCACAATTATGAATTGCAATAGGTCCTTCACAAGATAAGGAATCCCCTTTTTCACGTTTTTGAATATTCATTTTACAAGTAAATTGATCAATATAATTTTCATAGACACAATCATGTAAATCTGATGTGTATAACTTTTCACAAAAATTGAATCTTCTTTTAATATTTTCTCTCTTCCTTCCAAAACGTCATTATTGGACTTTATTGTAGATATATATTTATTTCTATAGTTTCTTTTTTCTAAGCAGAGAAAATATTTTGTACACTTTTCTCCTTCTTCACACCACTTTGGTTTTGATCGAAGAATAATACCTCTTGTTTTATTTTCATTTATCAATTCTAACTTTTCTTTAACTTCATTATATTTGTTTATATTTTCCTCCATTGGATCTTCCGACATTTTTCGTTTTTGATCGTCAAGTTCTTTAGCTATGTTTTTTTCATCTTTCCTAAGTTGGCGAGCTTCAAGGTTTGAAAAATTTGCTATAAACCCTCTTAGTTCATATTTTATGGTGTCCCATTTTAGTTGTTTATCATTCATAAAGATATTTTTCTTTTAGTTGTAAAATATTTTGCTTTGTATTCAACACAAACTCTGCATCTTCTAATAGGGATGAATTAAATTTCCAAAAACCGGGGTCTCTATCTTCGAACCCTTTACCCTTCATATTCAAAATAACAATACTATGATCAGTTTTTATAGATGGCTTAATACTTTTTTTGCAAAGTGGTGCGAGAAAAGCAGGAATTAAGAAAAAGTCTAATCTTGATAAGATTATAGAATTTTTCCGACTAAATGTAAATAGCCTACCATTTGGATTTTGTTCTCGCCATTTATCTACAAGTTTTAAATAATTAATTGAATGTATGATTGTCTCTATATTCATTCTGTTCTGATGGGTTATCCTTAGTTTGTGCATACATATTTGACAAAATAAATTCTGTTTTATCTACTGTATCACATGTATATTTTAATATCTTATACTCAACATATCTTATGTCAACTCGACATAAAATTGCCACAGCTTTACTATATGATTCTCCATTATTAAATATGATATCTGAATTCCAGATTTTATATTATGAAACAAAAGACAATTGTGTACATCACACCATTATCATCAAAAATAATAAAATCGTTAATCGCATATCATAGTATTCCTCCAAAACTTTTTACTAATTCTGCAAATGTGTCAACTTCTTCAAATTTTGCCCATCGTCTGGTATAATCTATATATTATTTATCATAATGTATAATATTTACTAAAATTCATTCGAGTTTATTTATTTTATATTTTGAAATTGTTAAACTTTTGTGATCTACATTTAGAAGACCTCCTGGTCTCCAATATTTTACTAATCTTTTTTCATTTTCTTCTTGTACAATAATGTAATGACATCCATTTTCAAAGAATATGACAATTTTCTTTTGTTTCCATTTCATGAAATAATCTACAAAATTGGGAATAAATGAAGTAAAAAAGGTTTTATGAAATAATACTCTATTATTACTACTGCAAGTCCATCAGACCATGGACTTTTATTATTAGTCATATATTTTGTTGCTTGTTCTATGTCTTTGCAAGTTATTTTCATTACACAAATTTCCATATCATTTTTGTCGTGCTTTTTGTCAACAAAAGACAGTAATCTATTTTTACATTCACAATCAATTTCAACAGATAAATATAACATTGAATAAAAATCATGTAGTATATCTGCAATTAAATCAATATAAATTTTAATTGTGTCATATTTTCATTTATAAACCCTTTTATAGCATGGGACCGTTGTCTTCTTTATATAAATTACAAAGATATTTTGTAGAATTATCTGATTCAGTAAACCATTGTAGTTTAGATCTTAATACAGCCCCTCTACTATTTATTTTCGTACCCTCTCTCTGGCACGACCTATACTATAGCATTGTGACAATTTCGTAATTTGTTCCACATTTAAAGGAGAGGTTTTCCGTAAATCTCACCTCTTTACTCTCTAAAATAGCTAATGTTTTCTTATATCATTCGTCAAACAAGAAAGAACTGTTGTGTATCCATGATTCCGATCTTTTTTGCGGACCATTCGAATTTAGGGAAATTATAACCATTGAATGATTGTATACGTATTCTGATTCTGACTACGGATTAATCCGTTTGCCTGATCAAGAGGGCTCATGGCGGCTTTGACCAGTTGACAGGGGATGCTTACTCCTCCTAGCCACCTGATCCCACCTCTGGTATATGCAGGGGTCAGTGTCTGCTTAACTCTCTAATTTGTATTCCATGTTGGATTTATGAGATTGTCATTATTCATTATCTTCGCCTTTTATTTGTATAATAAATATTCTTGAAAAAATCACTTTCCATAAATGTGTCTAATATGTTGTCAATTCTACTTTGTATAAATTTATTTTCAACAACATAGTTCTAAAACTTACTCTTTCGTTTCTTTTGTTCCTCTTGATATCAACATAGGGGCCTCCGTGGCCGAGTGGTTAGAGCATTGGGCTCAAAATCACAAAGCCTCTCACCTCTGTTCGAATCTTGGCCGCGGCGTGATGTGAGCAAGTTTGCCAGTTTACTTGCGGAAGGTCGGCGGTCTCTTCCCAGGTACATTGTATCTGGGTTCTCTCCTCCACCAACAAAAACTGGACGCCACCAGATAACTGAAAAATTGTTGAGTGTGGCGTAAAGCAATAATAATCAATCAATCAATCAATCTTGATATCAACAATTACCCATTTATTCTTAATATCAACCTCCACTGTGTTACTTTGATCATACATATATTTTGTTTTACGACACTTAATATTAATTTCACCGACCGTGTTATTAAAATCACCCTATACAATATTTTTTCCAAATAAAGAATCTTTTTGACAGATTTCTAAAAAATGAAAACAATATAAATATCTATCGAATTTAATGGAGCTTAAATATTTATAATATCAATTTTTTTTCATTGTCTTCTTTATATATGAAATGCAAAAATGTTACGTCATTGGCATTAACATATTCAACATTTGAAATAATATAATTTTTAATTAAAATGCAACTGCTTAAGATAAAGGTACAACATTCTTGTAATAATGTTTCATCATTCGTTTAATGATAAAAACCAATAACAATTTTTTTCCAAGATACATCGAAATTCATAAATTTTTTTAACAATCAACATGATAAAACCTTATTTCTAAAGCTATCATTATCTATCATTGCCTGTAAAGTACATTTGTAGATTAGAAAACAAAAAAGGAAACATCAGAAGAAATATGTTAACACTTAAAGAGAGTATTTTTCTTCAAATTTGTATTAAAAAAATACAACAACAAATGTTTGTAATTACTTTGAAAAATAGTCAAGAAAATGGTAACTTTAGTCATGGACCTATTTTAAAATAGAATGATTATCTTGAAAAATTATATGGGAGACAATAAATAGAGTGCGGTGGTGAAGTGGTCTCACAGATAATTCAAAGTCAATCGGTCATTCATATACGGGTATGTGTACACATTAGATAAATAAGTATAAAATCTTTGATATTTTGAAATGAAAATACACTGCATATATTGTACAATACAATTGCTATAATACATATATATGTTTATATCAATTACATAATAAAAGTTGTTTTTCTAAACAAAAGAAAAAATAACTTATTAAATATGTACGTCCTATAGATGTGTTTATAATTTTCAGTGAAATCGTCAAATTAGTGTGTTTTGTAAACTTTTAATATCAACACTTTCATTTATATCACACAAACCATTACAATTCCATGAAGAAAATATAACCAGAAATACTATTTTCCTGTCCATTTCGTTTTCCTTACTAAACTGTAAAGTTTGCTGCAAATGTGCAGCAAATTTGCAGCAAACAAATCAGTGTACCAGAGCTGTTTGACAGAAGTGTGTCGCTAATGCCACTAGTGGCACAGTGTGTCAGAAGTGCAACACATCTTTTCCTGTAAGATTTAGACCTGATGCAATGTGCCAGAAGTTCAACATTACCTTTCCTTGAAATTTTATATTGAACCAGTGCACTAAAATTTCACAACTTGTTCTTGAATTAAGTAGAATTAAAACAGTAATTTCATCAGAATGTTAAGTCCATCACACCTTTTTTTTTTTTTGGTTTGTTTGTTTGATTTAGGAAAATAATTCAAATTGTTCTCGATTAAGTAACTCTTTATGATATAATATTGAATTTACTAAAAATAAAACTACATAAATTTTAATTCTTGAAATGTTCACGAGATGCCCTTCAAATTGATTTTCAAATCGCTAAAGATATTTTTTGATATAACTTCTGAATTCATGAATATCAAAAATTTTAAAATTATTATGTGTGAAGAGGGTGATTTTTCAATGGGTATCACCTGAGTCTATTGAAATATCATGATTTACAGTATTAATCTGAGTCAAGTGCTTGATATCCATTGCCCCAAAATATATGGACACCCGGACAATTGATGTATGCAACTTTTTATGCACTCTTTTCCTATCTTAGATAAAATATTATATATTTACTCTTGGTGTCCTAATGTTTCAATAATATGCCCATAATTATATTTTTAATATCTAATTCATAAATAGTAAGCTAGGTTCTCTCGAGTACAACAGGTAAGGGTTAATCATCGACAGCCAGGATTTGGCCTTTATAGTGGTTTTTTTTTCACGCTTATTAACGGCTAGCACAAGAGTTCATTATAACACACAAAAAAAAAACCTCCCTTAAAACTGATAAGAATATTTGCATTGTTTGCAAAACAGTTTAAAGATGGCTAAACAATTTTTGAATCGTTCACTAGTTTTGTTTTTTTATTTATGTTTTTTTTTAATTTTTTTTTTTATTTTTTTATTTATGTTGTTGTTGTTGTTGAAATATGCTATTTGTATCTATCGACGGCGTTACGGTTTACTGCACTACGTTATGATGTGGTGAAGCGAGAGCTTCGAAGTGGCTAATGACTTTACCAATCGGTATCGCTGTCATGCCCTGGTATAATCCATTGACCAATGAAGTCGGCTTACTTTGGCTAATCTCAAATTTCCGCTTACCCGTTGTTTGTGTGTAGCACCAATCACCGGGGAACCAGTTTACCTATCGGAACGACTTCATGCTCACTATGTATATTATAAGAACTAGACCTCACTGACTACACTAACCTTAAGAACAAGGCTATTAAAAAAACAAAATACAAAGCAACACCCCAAAAAAAGAGAATAAGAAAAACACGAAAACAAGAGGTTCCCTGAATTTTTGTAGCGCGCGCGCGCGCGCGCGCGTGTGTGTGTGTGTGTGTGTGTGTGTGTGTATGTGTGTGATATTCTATCCCGGGACAAGGGTGTCCTTTAAAAATCCCTAAAGCAATCTTCTCTTAGGATTACAACCCATCCAAATATCCTAATTTCGTTTAGAAAAATCTGCCTTGGAGGACTTCAAGGCCAAAATGCATGCAAAAATCGATGCTAAAGTAAGGAAAACACTGTTTAGATCGACTTTATGGTTAGATGCACCTTTTAAGTTCAAAATGTCAATTTTAAAACAATTCAAACATATATTGAGTACACTGCAAAAATCCAATAAAAGCAGATGTAACAATGAACAAGTGAACATAACTAACAGTGATGAATCTCACAGATCTTATGAAGAACACAAAATTAAGAGAATGGCAAACGGATAACACCGGATATACAAGATGTGGGATAAGGTATCCTGGAAGAGGTAACCGGTCACTTCCAACGTCAGCCCTATATCGTGGCTTTTTTCCGGAAAAAGGTTCTCCCTCACAAATCATTTCTTCTACACAGGATATGTCAATTTACGTTGTATATAAGAAGTTTTGTTTTAAAGAATGAATTTAGTATTGAACCAGTCGGTCGCGGTAGCTTAGTGGTTGAGCGTTCACTTTGTACTTGAAGGTAGCGAGTTTGAGCCCCGCTCATGCAATAACTGCGTCAAACCTTATGCCGTAAACATATGTAGTGATTGCTCATATGCCAAAAGTTCCGTATTTAGAAATAAAAGGCTAAGGTAAGGACCAGTACTCAATCTCGCAAAGTACAAATCCGCGAGTTGGGCAAACACGGAACCCTGGACATACCAGAAGTGACATCAGATGCCTTGGAGGAGTTACCATCCCCTGTCGACCGGTCACATCCGCTATCAGCCCTATATCTTGATCAGATAAACAAAGTAGTTTGCAGTCACAATCAGTGTGCCAAGAAAGGCCTAACAATTGGTATGAAACTCGCCAGACAGCATTTGACCTAATAGAAGGTTTTACTGACAAACTGACCATGGAATTTCTGAGATGCTGACCTTAGACGAGACTGTACAAACCCCTGTAACATCAACCTGTTTGTCAGTAGTCTGTCTCGGTTTTAAAAAGTCATGATATGCAGAACAAACTCTTGCATATCAAATCAGCTGAGAGATATAAACATCATATGCAGGTGATAATGGAATATTCCTACATACATACGGGAAGTTGACAGCGGAGAAATTGAAATCATCTCGTTTGTCATACATTTGCGTTGTTGATTTGCCATCAGCAACTATTTTCAATAAAATATTTTGGAGCGCCGCTGATGTGGAAGACTCGGTGGTGTCTTTTATTTCAAGTTCACTGGGATATATTGAATCGACATATGAATGAAATTGAACATTGTTAATAGATAAAACATCGTCGATATACCTTAATGTTGAATTGAAGGCCACAGCAAGAATTTTTTTCTTCTCTTGTAGAAGCTTTTGAATAAATTCTGCTTCATAAGAATATAAAAACAGGTCAATTAACAAAGTAACACAATTTCGTGTCCATGGGTATTCCAACAGACTGTTGGAAGACGCGATCAGCAAAAACTATGAAGTTATTGTTAATAAGAATATCTAGCATCTATTTAATATCTACTTCAGGTAATTGTGTGTAGAGTCAGAGTGGAGTTTAACAAAATAACTTTTTGGATGACTGATAACTAGATATGAACATTCCCCTTTACCATTTTTGTTGATTCACTGATTGATTGTATATTGTTTAACGTCCCTCTCAAGAATCTTTCACTCATATGGCAACGTCACCATTGCCGGTGAAGGGCTTCAAAATTTAGGACTATGCTCGGCGATCAGGGCCTTTGAGCTGGGAGGGAACTTTATCGTTCCAGAACTGCTGTGACACGGGGCCTCGGTTTTTGCGGTCTCATCCGAAGCACCGTCCCCATTTAGTCGCCTCTTACGACAAGCAAGGGGGTATTGAGGACCTATTCTAACCCGGATCCCCTCAGGGCCCAATTTTGTTGAAGAGGCAACTGTCTATAATGTTAAAAAGTCTCGTCATTAATCTGTCGTGAAGTATGGTAATAATTCTTACTTCAGTAAATGGAATAGAGTTAGAGGTAGACATTCTATGCCTCATTAGGAAACTTCGAAACATTTCATGTTTGAATGTGCAAATGTTGTTCCAGTATGGAATACATTAAGTGTTCATCTTAATATAAATATAAGATAGAAATATGTTATCATTGGGTTCTTTCATGAGAGTAAAAAAAAATATCAAATCACTAAATTCACTCATTTCTTATGGTGCATATATACGGGATATATACATGTAATTATGAGATGTAATGTAGATGATATTCTCTAAATGAAACCTGTTTGATATTCTTAATCATGTAAAATCTTCAATTATGTTTTATGATGACAAATCTTTCGAAAATTTTGTTTGTTCTATATGATGTCCAAAATATGTATTTGAAATGAGATATTATTGTATCAGATATATTTGTGAATTGTGGATCATAATGTGGAATAATAATAAATTTTTAAAAATTTACATGAATAGTTTTTTTTTAACCTTCAGCCGGAAAAATTGGAATGAATTTCCTTAAGAAATAAAAATTGATAAAAACAAAAATCAGTCACTGCATGTCAACCAAATTATTCCAAAGAAAAAATACCTACATTGTCATTAATCAAATAATGCAAGCAGTCTAAGTACAGATTTACATGAAGATTTTTTAGACTGAGGATCCAACATGTAAATTTTATGGGGTTTTTTAAATGAAAATGCGGGACATTTTTTTCTTTATTGACCAAAATATATACACAGAGAAAAAAATAATGTTTGATTTATTGCCAAATCTCAATACGATCACATCTTGTTGAAATAGTACTAAATGATAGTGACTACAAATTGTTTTTGATTAACAGAAAAATATTTGATGTTCTGCATGCAGTATATAAAATTGACGTCCCATGGTGAATTTCTCATTCACATTGAACATTCATAAGAAAATAAAAAGATTGTAAATAGTGTAACCCATTATCAACCTATCTAGAATATCAATTGTATTTTCTATAAGATTTACAAGATTGAATAATGTTAGTTATCTTAACCTTTTTTCCTTTTTGTAACCGGGAGGTCAAGAGTTCATGGCCGCGTCAAACCTAAGACGTAAAATAGGTAGTCATTGCTCTTTCGTCAAACGCTCGTCATCTAGAAATGAGAATCACGGGTCTTTCAGATATGACCATAAAAAGGAGGTCCCGTTTCGCGGCAGACATTGGCACGTTAAGAACCCTAACTGCTACGACGCTAAGCATAAGTCTTAATTTGTGGTACTTCACCTATACAATTGGTGACCTCTCAATATGACTGAAAAAGTATATCTTCTTGCAAGAGTAATCCATCCTGTTTCTAGATAAACTGAATCTCGGGAAGATATAAGCCTGCAATTATTCTTACTGTGTAAACCACTGTTTCAATATTTTTGAACAGTACACCCATACCCCCCCCCCAAAATGCAAAGCAGTATTCAAGTAATGATAAAGTGAAGATAACGAAGAGTGATCAGTGCCATAACTCCAATAAGGAATACAAAGTTGAAAGTTGAGCAAACTTAGACCTTTGGATATACCAGAGGTGGGATCAAGTGCCTAGGAGTAATCGTCCGTCCCCTGTCACGTCCACCGTGAGCAGCTATATTTTGATCAGGTAAAAGTAGTAATCCGACGACAAAATCAGTATGTAAAGATATCTAAAACGTCTGATAAAAGTGGTCACATTTTCGACAATGTATTACTACTAATGCTTTATCAAAAAGTTTTTTAAAGAAAGATTTCTTCACAATATTATTTATGTATTGGGTCCGGCAAAATCCTGACTAAAAAGTAATGAAAAGGTGAAAATAACGAGCAGTGATCCATTTCGTGAACTGCTATATGGGGTTGGATAACTACGGACCCATGGATACCCTAACTGATATTAAACATCTTATCATAAATTGATTAATACTTTACATATGAAAAATGAAATATGGGACATATATTATGAGACACCCTGTAGCAAAAAGATAACGTCATTAAACATTATATAGTAATAATGTCATAATCAATAAATTTACCTTGTTTAATTAGCAGGTCAAGAATAGTGTAAAGACCTTTGTCGCTTAAGGGTCTGCAAAATTTGTCTTTGTTTTGTATCAAAATTTTATCATTATACCAAAATGCTGCTAACAGGAAATTACGTGTACTTTCTTCTTTAACCAGGTTTACAAATTCTGCAAAATAAGATTAGTTTTTCTTTCAAGGTTTATTTTTATATTGCTTTTGCTTTTTGTTCACACTACTCTGGTTCCATTGACAGCACTTCATGAAAAAGTTAAAATAACGAACAATACTCAATCTCGTAATTCTTGTAGAATAAAAAAGAAATGAGAGAGATGGGCAAACACGGATCCCTGGACATATCAGAAGTGGGATCAGGTACATCCTGCTATTTATTTAAACAATTTTGACCAATTTGAATCTAAAAAAAAAAGAAGCCTCCTAATCTAGGTTAATTATTGGTCACCTATACCCATCATTAACTAGATCCAACTGGATATTTTTTCAACCTTGTTTCCCCAATCGAATATAAACAGAACTCTTTCCAATATAAAACATATACGGTACAAATTTTGATTCGATAGATTAATGTCTCTTCAGTAATGTTCAAGTCAAAAATGTTGGAAATCCGAAATAAGAACAAATTTGGAAGAGCTGAATGTACCAAAATACCTCATAGTGGAGTCAAATCCGGCAATGCATCAGAGCTATGCATGAGGAAGATAATCCTTAATTTTGAAATGAATTCCTTAATTTATCACAGCAATTTTTAAACGTAATTCATGCTAGTACTGAAGTACTTAGCAACTGGGCTGGTGAATACCCTCAGGGACTAACAGTCCAACAGCTGAGGCATCGACTCAGTGGTTGTAATATAAAACATATACGGTACAAATTTTGATGCACCAAATACGCATTTCGACAATTAATGTCTCTTCAGTGATGCTCAGGTCAAAAATGTTGGTAATCCGAAATAAGAACAAACTTGGAAGAACTGAAAGTACCAAATATACCAAATAGTGGAGCCAAATCCGGCAAAGGATCAGATTTATGCATAATTGTAGAGCCAATTAAAACAGTCTTAGTTTTTGTAATATTCGGTTATAATCCTGAGAGCAATTTTCAACCTTGTTTTGAATCATCTAAAAATAAAACAGCATCCATTTTGCTTCTGACTTTTCCTTAATAATTTTGGTATGATTGCAATTGTCTCAGAAGCATGTAAAACTGTTTTCGACTAACATGTCCCCGTGGTGATCCGGGTTAGAATAGATCCTCAATGTCCCTTGTTTGTCGTAAGAAGCGACTAAATGGAATGGGGTGGTTCGTCAGATGAGACCGCAAAAACCGAGGCTCCGTGTCACAGCAGGTGTGGCACGACAAAAGATTCCCCCTGCTCAATGGTTCTGAGCGCCGAACATAGGCCTAAATTGGGAAGCCCTTTAACGGCAATGGTGACGTCTCTAGATGAGTGAAAGATTCTCGAGAGGGACGTTAAATAATATTCAATAAATCGTCTACAATGTAATATATCAAACATCCTATTTCTCATTTCTATTTTACCACCTCCACATTTTCACAACTTCTGCAAGGAGAACAATAGTCACAGCATTTATCAGTACTAACAGAAATTTTCTCAGTATTTACTCTCTGTAGGAACGTCAGACAATATCAGTCATTACCGGAGTACAAACAGAATTTATCAGTACTAACAGTGCTTTGTCATAGGCGACTTTCAATTGAAATGTGAAAAAGTCATCTTTAAAAGAAAAACCTTTGGGAAAATTAAATTACATAGAATTTTCAATATGATTATAAAATTTTAAAACCCACAGGATTTGTAATTTGATCCTATGAGATTTTAATTCTTTTAGGAGTAAAATTTCATGTAGTAAATATAGATTGAAAACAATGGAAAAATAAAATCCTATACAAGATTTGTTTAAAAACTTTATTTGGAATTTTATTTCTCTAATAGGAAACCTCACTCAAGTAGATCAAGGATTCTATATTTCCGTTATCTTTTTTAAATCCTACTCAGTTGCAATGTGACCTTTTGCATGCAGTAGGTATATTACAAAAAAGGCATTATGGAAACCATTCAGAATGTTTTGTCAGTAATGATCAATTTGTATACTCACTGCACAATTATAAACAAAACTATATTGCCTCCCCCCCCCCCCCCCCCCCCCCCCCCCCATCTCTTTTAAAAATAAATCACGTATTTTCATTTTTGCATGTGTTTTATATGAACTACGACTTAAACTCTTTTAATCTATAAATAGGGGTATAGTGAGTAATAATAACTAATTCGAACAGTATTATAAAGTTTAATGCACCTCCCAGTCATAATTTCAATATTATTCAATTGCAGATGTCACTGCTTGATTTTATAAAGAGTTTCAATTTTTTCTGTTTCCGTTAAGCAATTTAAAAACTCGATACACCGAAATAATTACAGTAATGAACATTTCTTACCTGTTTATACAAATAAATATACTTCATCTGCAGTTATTACAATACACACGGAAGAAAACAATCTAGGTGTAATAGCTTGAACTTCCACTCTGTAAGAAAATTTACACCCGAATTGAATGATATTTACATGTGAAGAGTGAAACGACACAGTGGTTAATTACAAGTCACACATTATGGGGGCGTTCTATTGATTCGTAATACATAACCTCTCATTTTCTTTGACTGTCTTGTAATCAGGAAATGAAAACTTTGTTCTTCTGAATGTGTGCATGATTTTGGTTCTTAAACTTTTTGTTGAAAAAGATCACTAAACCCACAGGCTATTGTTTGAAAAAAGTGTATTTAAACAAACATCACGCTAAGAATTGTGATGTACTGCAGATCTGGAGCAATTTCACAGATGTTATGAAAAAATGGTCGATACAGTTAGCGTACATATATATATATATATATATATATATATATATATATATATATTAAGTAACATGAGATGCACTATTGAGTACATGAAAATGAAATAGAAATTACCCAGAAGTTACTCCCCTTTCACTGGATGTTTGGGGAAAGAGGCACATTTGAAATCGCGCTGCTTAACAATTGCATTGCTAGCGAGCTTTATACGAGCTACATTTACATGTCTGTCAAGGCTTTTGAACAAGTTTTGGAACAACTTTCGATGACAACTTCCACAAATTGCGGTTTCCTTATTCAACATACATACATCATTTCGATTCATTGAAACTGTAACTACTTCAACCAAATCGTTGAATTCCCCTCATTTCTGAATTTCTCTAAACTTTGGACTATATCATGACAACCTGTCACTGGGTCAAATGCTGTCTTACGTAATTCATACCAATTGTTTGGCCGTTCTTTATACACTGATTTTTACTACGGATTACTTCGTTTACCTCATCAAGATAAAAGGCTCACAGTGGATGTGACAGGTCGACAGGAGATGTTTACTCCTCCTAGGTACCTAGTGTTGTTCTCAATAAATGCATTAAAACATTGGTTACCATAAACAATATATATATATATATATATATATATATATATATATATATCTGTGTGTGTGACGATATATATATATATATATATATATATATATCACATCTTCGTTTTGAATCAACTACCCACTTTCTGTCTTCTGTAAGTGCATGCATGCAAGTCCCCATCCCTTGTGTTTAGGTTACATTGTATGTCATTCAGTCCATCACACTGCTATCAGTACGGGTACCGGCAGCTCAGAAATATTGTGGACTATTGCATCAGAAAAGCTCAGCTCTTTGGCGTCATTTGATACTTAAATCTATTCAGTGAGATACTCTATAAGGATATTATTTTTGTTGTGAAAGTCTGCTAGCGAATGACGACGTGATATTATACAACCTGACAGTGTCTTGGAATGTGTGAACGAATAATGAAGGCATACATTGACACACAAAAAATTCTCAAGGCTACATAAAAAGTTGTATTGGCCGTAGCGCTCACCTGAATAGCCTTGCAGATAAAAGTCATTAATTTGGAATACTAAGCGTATAAATCCTTAACCCTTTGTCAACGACACGCTCTGACTCCAGGGCTATGGAATCATTAAAAAGAACTGACATTAACTGAGGTTACTGTCATATCAATTAAACTTATATTTCTACAATTATTAGAATCCATCAAAAGAGTCATTATATGATAAGGGAATCACTGCTGAATCTTGATGGTTCAGCATTGGAATCGTTATTTAGCCAACATTTACATGCTTTATATGAAGCGCCACAAATGTACACCTATTCTTGGCGTTCAGTGTCTCTTAGCCATGGCGATTCTTAGACGTCCTATCGCCTACTGTCACTTTTTTTGTCTGTTCGATAGGCCAGTGACCCTCGCAGTGTATGTTAACAATTGAAATATGTAGTGACTTTTCTTCAGTCTTGTCACTTGTCAATAAGTTTCCAAATCCCTGGTAGAATTCATTTTTGTCCAGGTGTCTTCTGAATCCCAAACGCGAGTTTTTGTATCAATATTTCTCTGTTCTTGTACACTCAAGTCTACTGTCCATTGTCAGCATTCAATATTTTTTATACAAATACGAGTTTACAAATAATACTTGGTATTTTATCCACGTATTTTGCCATAGGGATTGTTTACATCGGTTCAGTCTGCCCCATCCTATTTCAATACTTCAAAAAACATTTATGAAATGATCGGTGGAAATGGTTAGGTGCTTAATTAGAGGTTTGAAATTTTAACAATCAACAGACTGACTCCAGTCAAATGTCAATCAGAAAACCTCATACGAGATATGAGTAGTTTAATCGCAAAGGAGCGCAGTATGTGTATAATAATAATAATAATAATGATAATGATTATGTCCTTTATTTAATTAGTTTCAAAACTAGTTCACATTGTGGTCCCGAAAACATATATACAGACAGCATTATTATACGGATAATTTATAAATTAGTATATGAATGAAAAGGCCAAGATAACTAACAATATTCACTCTCGTAATTCCTATAGAAAATACAAACCAGAGAATGTATTTTACATACACATTCTATCTACATACAAAAAACTGAAAACAAAGACATATCTGTATCATGTTCCCCAGGGTGAATGATAAGCGGATTTAAAAGTTTCTAATGTTGGGTAATATTTTCTGACGTATTATTATGTAATATAAAGACGGTCTATTGTCATACAAGAAATGCAAACATACCAATGACAGCTGAAATTAAACAAAGTAGGAAATGAAAGGGACAATGAGAGGAAATTCTAAGTAGACCAGACTCATAAATCGCTGCCAATATACCAGATATAGAGTATGACCTAGAGATTCGATTCAAGTTAGAAATATCAAAAGCTATCAAACAACTGAAAATAACAAAACTCCTGGGAATTTCCAGCCACAATCGCAGCACAACTGTTTGAAATAGACCCTTCTGGTGGTGCATGTATTTTTCATCCAGCATTCTGTAAGGTATCGAATGTCTGTATTAACTACTGCATCACATGGAGAGGGATTGTCCATGTTATCAATAAGGATCGATAGAATCAGAAAACAGTCAATTTCAAACTGAGGAGATGACGTTATCAATAAGGATCGATAGAATCAGAAAACAGTCAATTTCAAACTGAGGAGATGACGTTATCAATAAGGATCGATAGAATCAGAAAACAGTCAATTTCAAACTGAGGAGATGACGTTTTTCGCAAACTGAGGAGATGACGTTTTTCGCAAACTGAGGAGATGACGTTTTTCGCAAATTTGAATGGCATGTTTACAGGCACCAGGTTTTTTAGTGACGTCATGGAGTAAGGCAAAGTTGTGTAATGTATCTCTTACCAATCTTGAGAGAAATTTATACCTACATAACGTTGTATTCCACGCACAAGTACTATGAAGTTAATGTTTAAAATGATGCTTTTGAGTTCCTCATTGACAATATTACGTAATTGTTAGTGATCATGGTTTTCAACAGTCCGTCTGTTGTTGGTTAGTTGCATATTGTTCAACGTTCCGCTCGAGAATTTTTCACTCATATGGACATTTCACCATTTCCCATGAAGGCTGCAAAATTTACGCCCATACTCAGCTCTTCCGGCCTTTGAGTAGGGAGGGATATTTATCGTGTCACAGATGCTGTGACACGGGGCCTCGGTCTCTGCGGTCGATTCCAAAGGACCGCCCCATTTAGTCTCCTCTTACGACAAGCAAAGGGGTACTGAGGACATATTGTAACCCGGATCCCCACATGACAACGAATTATGCTCTTTTATTAGCTGACGGGTTTCCTTATTCTTATTTTTATTCTTATGAAAAAGATTTCATTCAAAGGCTTCTGCATGAGACAAAATATATAGACAACGTTTTAGCTATTGACAATAATAATTTTCCATTCATATGTCCATTCGAAATACAATGTATTCCAGTGAAATCAAAATAAAAGATATATGGTTCATACATATATTTGAATATTGTATAGGACATAGATGTTACTGACTAACTTACAACTCAACAGTATGATAAACGAGATGAATTCATCTCCATTGCTAACTTCCCATATTTATCCAATAATATTCAATTATCACCTTATTTTGTGTTTATACCTCTCTACTAATTCGATATGCAAAAGCATACTCTGCGTATGACCAAATGTTAAATTTGGACAGGCTACTGACAAATATATTGATCTAACAGGGGTTTAAACACGCTGCCACATATTCTATGGTCGTTATAATAATGTAATGTATAAATGTAACCTATCATTAAGTCACTATTACCTTACGTGTTACAAACTAATTGTTAGGCTATTCTTTACATACTTTACATACTGATTTTGACTACGGATTTGATTTTACCTAGACATACCGGTAGGAATCGCGGCAGGTGTTGCCGGTCAACAGGGTCTGCTTACTCCTCCTAAGCACCTGATCCCTCCTCAGGTATGTCCAGGGTGTCCTTGTTTGACCTATTCTTACTAATTTTGTATTCCTTATAGGAGTTAAGAGAAAATTTTTAAACATGCTAAAGTTACTCATTGACAAAATCTTCATAATCTTTGGTGATCAGGTCCTCCAACAGTCTGTTAGAATTCCCATAGGTGCGAATTATGCTCCTTTGTTAGCCGATATATCGAACAATGTGTACATCGTAATCATAAATCCCCAAGACATATACAAGTTCTAATGTAGGGCAACACGGACCTCCGACAAAGCGAATGTAGGATCAGGTGCCATGGAGGAGAAAGCATCCTCTGCTGACCGGTCACACCCGCCGTGAGCCCTTAGTCGAAATTAGGTTAACTGATATGTTTTTACATTCTTATGAAGCAGAGTTCATTCAGAAGCCTCTACGGGGGCTGATTGATATGTTGAGATCTTCATATGTAATGTATTATTTTTCCACATACTCCCCTTCAGTATCTATACACTTTTCCCAGCGATGTTTAAGAGCATCAATGCATCAATGCAAGTTTTAAAGACATCATTTTTCGCCCGTTCAGAAAGTCCGCCACTGCATATATGACGTCATCATCTGACTGAAAGAAAGTACCTGAAATGGCCACTTTCAGTTTTGGAAATAGATGATAATCTGTTGGAGCGATAGATTGATTGATTGTTTTACGTCCCGTCGAGAATTTTTCACTCATTGAAACGTCACAAATTTAGATCTATGTTTTGTGAGATCAGACGGATGCTCAATCAATTTACAGCCACAATCGTTAATGGCAGATATGAAAATGACAGAGGGACATTATCCTGGTGGAACAACACAACTTTACTGAGTTTTCCCCAGCGGTTGAGTTTGATATTTTCCCTTAACTGCCTCAGAAGTGATGCATAGTATGTTCCATTGATTGTTTGTCCCTTTTGGAGATGATCTACCGTCAGAATACCATCACCATCTCAGAAAACCGAGACCATAACCTTCCAGTTGATTGAACAGTCTTTGTCTTCTTTGGCAGGGGTGAACCAGAGTGCTTCCCTTGTTTAGACTGTTGTTTGGCCTCTGGGGTGAAATGATGAACCCACGTTTCATCCATAGCAACAAATCTTTGACGAAAGCAGGATTTACCTCTAAAAGGTTTAGATTAGCACGCGACAAAGTGCGACTGGTGTGCTTCTGATCAACTCTCAGAAGTCTTGGTACCTAAGCTTTCTCATTGCAAGATCCTCTGTCAAAATGGAATGTACTCCTTCCCGTGAAATGCCAACTATACTCGCTATATATCTTTCTGTAACTTGCCTGTCAGTCATAACAATATCATGGACTTTATTGGCCATTTCTGAGTTTGCAACAATGACAGTCCTTCCAGGACGGGGGTCATCCTCAAGGCTCTGCCCGCTGCATTTAAATTCCACCACCCACCTTTTTACTGTAGCATATGAAGGAGCATCTTTCCCTAGTTTTGCTACCATATCAGTTTGAAAAGGCTAAGATAACTAACAGTATTCAATCTCGTAATTTCTTTAGAAAATACAAATCAGAGAGACGGGCAAACACGGACCCCTTGCCATACCAGAGGTGGGATCAGGTGTATCTTTATATATATATAGAGAGAGAGCACTGCTATTTTACCGATTTTGTCCATTTTGCAAAAGTTACTTGCCTTGTTTACTTTAGAGTGTTACTTTATCGATATAAACTGACCAAATGACACCAGTCTTTGGATACACGGCCTAGTCAGGAAATAGTTTGACTGAAAAAGGACATCGATGCTGACCTCCTTTGATACAACCTCTCAATCAGCCCTCTTAGATGAGAAGAAAAACTATCTTTCTATGGCCTTCAATTCGACATTTAGGTATATCAACGGTGTTTTATCTATTAACAATGATTATTTTCATTCATAAGTTGATTCGATATATCCCAGTGAACTTGAAATAAAAGACAACAAAGAGTCTTCTACATCTACCTCGTACTTATATATTTTATCTCTTACCCCTTTGTGACTCTTTTATATTAAACACATTCAATATTTTCTGTTGAAATGGAAAATCTGTGTCCCTGCATTTTATTTGAAACATGCCCTGACCCCTGAAAAGAATTTGAAGTCTTCGGTGGTTTTTACAGTTCACCTGAGCTTTTCTGATCAAAACTTTCCGTTATCCGTCGTCGGTGTGGTCGTCTTCGGCGTAAATTTTCACATTTTCATCTTCTTCAGTCAAACTTAGCAAAAAGCATCCTTGGGTGAAAGGGATCCAAGTTTGTTCACATGAAGGACAACACCATTCAAAGGGATTCAATAATAATAAAAAAAACTCTTTTAAAATTGTCTTCTCCCGATCCACTGGGATAAATTCAGCCAAACTTGGTACAAATCATCCATGGGCAAAGGGGATTAAAGTTTGTTCAAATGAACGTCCATGCCCCCTTCAAAGGCGAGATAATCCCTAAAATGCAAAACTAGGGTGTGGTCATTTAAAAGTCTTCTCAAGAATCACTGGGCCAGAAAAGTTCCAATTTACATGAAAACCTCCTGATATAGTACAAATTCAAATTTGTTAAATCATGGGCCCCGGGGATAGGGTGGGGGCCACAATAGAGAATCAAATTTTTATATGCAAAAAAATAGGAAAAACTCTTCTTCTCCAGCACTAAAGGGCCAATTTTAATAATACTTGGCACAAATCATCCTTGGGTGCAGGGAATTAAAGGTTATTCAAATGAAGGGCCATACCCCGTTTAAAGGGAGATAATCACAAAAATGCAAAATCTTTTTAAGAAACGCTGGGCCAGAAAAGTTCCAGTTTACATCGAAACTTCAAGTTTTCAACAAAAACAATGGCCCCGGGGTATAGGGTGGGGCCACAATTGGGGGATCAAAATTAACATGCGAAAATAAAGGACTTTTTTTTCTTCTCACGAATTACTATGCCAGAAAATTTCAAATTTACATTACAGCTTTCTGACATAGTGCAGATTCATTTGTTCTAAAATCATGACCCTCGGGGGTAAGGTAGGGCTACAACAGGGGATTAAAGTTTTACATGCAAATATATAAGAACAATTTTTAATATGAGCCAATGTGCTCAGGTGAGCAATGTATCCCATGGGCCACTTGTTTAGATACCGAAATATTGAGTATTCCTATTTTCTATTAAACGTACAATATATCACTGTGCCAATATGCAAGTATCTTTTGCCTATATTTTGCCTATATTTCATTTACGCTAGCAACACATATTTTATTTTAAAAATGTGTTGAAAAACGTTGCACCACTCCCCAGTAAATGATGTTTTGCAGTATTACCCAGTGTCCTGATAAACACCATTGTGTAAATACAATGAAATATATCAAACAATTGTATTCTAACAGCATGTTGGAATTCCCATGGGCACAAATTTTGTTGATCTGATTTTTTATTCTCATGAGGAAATATTTATTCAAAAGCCTGCATGAGAGGAAAATTTTGTTTTGACCTTCAACTCTACATTTCAATATAACGACGGCATCTTATCTCTATAATATGCTTGTTTTCATTCATATGTCGGTTCAGTGAGCTTTTTTTTATATTTGCGGCATGAATTCCTGTTACATTGTAATTAAAAAAGCGAAGATAACGAAAAGTGATCAATTTCAACTTTATAAGGAATACAAAATTAACAGCTGGCCAAACACGGACCCTGGGCATGTCAGAGGTGGGATGGAGTTCCAAGGACGAGTAAGCATCCCCCGTTGACCTGTCGCACCGGCCGTGAGCCCTATATCTTGATCCGGTAAACGGAGTAATCCCTAGTTAAAATAAGAGTATAAAAACGGCGTAACAATTGGTATGAAACACTTCAGACAGCACTTGACCCAATGACAGATTGTAATGGCACAGTTAATCGTTTTAACGAACATAGAATTTGCGAAATGCCGACTTTAAATGATACCCTTGAAGTCCCTGCAATATAAACTTTTTTGTCAGTACCTTGTCTCCATTTAAAAACTGATCATAAACGGAACAAGAATGAAATTGAGAGACAAACACTATATGCAGGTGATAATAGAATATTGCTACCTATATATGAGAAGTTGACGATGGAGAAGTGCAATCATCCCTTTTATCATAAAGTTCGAGTCGAAGGCCACAGCCAGAGATTTTTTTTTTCATGTAGAAGATTTTGAACAAATTCTGTCTCACAAGAATTATAAAAACAGGTCAGTTAACAAAGAAGCAAAATTGTGTCATGGGAATGGACCTGATCACCTAAGACTGCGACGATATTGTCAATGAGGAACTCCAGCATCATTTTTATCTCAACTTCAGAGTACATGTGCGAATGTAGAATCAGAGCGGTGTTTAATAAAGTAACTTTTAGAATGACTGATCACTTGAAATGACAATTTCTTTTTCCATTTTTGTTGAAGAAGCAACTGTCTGTGATGTTAAAAGTCTAAAATGCGGAGCAGTCGTCTAAAATGTTGAAAAGTCGTACGTTTTGATGTTATTGATTTGAGAAAAGTTTTGTGATTTCCAATGCATTAGAAATTCTTCAGAATGTTTTAAAATCTACATTTGATTCACTCCACATGTGGCATATGTTATGGTACAATACGTTTGAATTTTCTTCGTCACAGCTTTTAATATTTCCGTAAGAAGCAAAGGGCTTGGTAGAACATTTAATGGATCCAGCAATGTATTTTTGTAAAGGATTCAGGAATCCAGTTTAGTTGTAGTAACTCAAATCATCCTATCCATTGACTGATATATGAATGTGTTTAAAACTGAAACATCATGTTGAAGAATTTCATCGTTTGAAAGGGCAGTTGGAGTAAAAGTACTATTGCCAAATGTGGAATTAATGCCAAAATCGTTAGAAAATACAGTTGTAGTAACGAACCTTACAAAGACAATTTGTTACAAACTTTGTCAGCTGGAAGTAAAACATATTCCTCATGTAACATATCTGATTCTTTTATCATCTTTGGTTTACCAAACACAAAAGGATAGTTGGTAATTTGGTACGCACTTTTGTTTTGATGTGTCCAATAAGGGCTTTTAATATTCCTCTTCTGCTTTTTATCCATTGTCACAAGTTTTTCTTTTTCATATTTTGCCCATCTTCTGCCATAATCACTGGCAGAATTCATAATAGAGATGAAGATCTGTCGCCAATGGAACGACCGGGTTTCTCTGAACTCAGGATCTTTTAAAATAAATGATTTCGGGTCCTCATTTTCAACTAAACCAGTGTAACCAGTGATGAGATGTTCAGCTTAATTATAGTTGAAAGAAGACGAAGAACAAGACCACATAGGAGGATTTTAGAGTATAAGATGGTCTATATCTATATTTGTTAATTTACCATTTCAGATTGTACATTTCATTTTGATGACCTATTCATCCTAACTTGCAACAAACACGTTGTTTTCCCTGATGCATCGACTAGAAAGCTGACAATGCATGATGTCTCCATCATGAATATAAAAAAGTGGCGATAACGAACAGTGATTAATTTCACATTACACATAACGAAAACAAAAGTAGGAGTAGGGCAAAAAAAGTCCAATAGATCTAGACACGCTAGAGGTGGTATCAGGTAACTTGGAGGAGTAAGCATCCCCTATGACTGGTCATATCGATTATTTGCCCTATATCTTGATCAAGTAAATGAAGTAATCCGTTGTTAAAATCAGCATGTACATATTTGCATAAGAATTGGTATGAAACACGTCAAACAGTACTCAACCTAATGACACTTTGTGTTTGTAAAGTATATCATTTATAACGACCATAGAATTTACGAAATGCTGTCTTTAAAGGAGACTAATAAAACCCCTGTAATATTGTCTTATTTGCCAGTAGCCTGCCTCAATTTGAACAGATGATCATACGCAGGAACATACCAAAAACACCATATGGTAATGGAATATTTCTACATAAATATGGAAAGCTAACGATGAAGAAGCTGGGTCATACCGTTTGTCATAGAGTTGCGTTTTGGTTTGTCATTGGCATCGCTGTTCAGTAAATATTCAATTATCATATAGACTCTGTGTAAGAGCGTGGTTTTTTATCCTAGATTTCAAGTTCACTCGGATATATCGAATCGACATAATGATGAAAATAGATATTGTTAATAAATATTTTTTAAAAAGTGGGGGATAGTGTATTTTGTGATCAAACTATTTGCATATACAAAAGGATACGAAACCATATTGTATAGTTCCTTAACGAGGAAGCATTTCCAAAGAAATTCATCACCCAAACACATCAATCACACTCTCACGATCTGCACGGAATGCTACTGATGATCAAGGGTGTTGTGCCACAAATTTTCATGCCTCTGAATTGGAAGGTTAAAGACACTCTAAGGAAGATTTTGAAGAGAAAGAATCAGATTATCAGTTGTTGAAGTCGTTAATTAAACAGAGACAATGCGCCGTCTAACACAGGATGAGAGGTTACGTGTCAATGGCATGCTACAGATTGGCACATGACAGGACGTTGTGGCAAGTGCAATGAATGTTTCCAAATCTGTTTTCAGCAGATTATGGTCCAGACATCGTGCTATAGGGTCTGTTCAGGATAGACCACGATCCGGTCGACCAAGGGCAACAACTCAGGCTCGGGACAGATTCATCCACACTATTGCCTTAAGAAATCGTCTGCTAACAGCAAATCAGATAAGGTCTCAACTTGAAAAGGATACTGGCTTGGTAGTGAGTGGTCAGACCATCAAGAATCGACTGCACAGATTTCACTTACTCGTCCGTGTCATTCTCTGTTTGGGGGATAGTCACATTAGGGCCCGACTCCAATGGTGTCGTCACCATCAACGCTGGGATAATCGCCGATGGAACCACGTAATGTTCTCAGATGAGTCGAGGTTCACTGTGGACTCCCTGGACAGACACAGGAGTGTTTGACGCCGACGTAACGAACGTATCTATGACGTTAAAGTCATTAGACATGTAGGTATTGGGGTGGATCTGTGTAGAGAGGCGTTACTGTTGCAGGCAGAACAGACCTTCATGTTGTTGCTGGACGAGTCACAGGGCAGTACTATCGGGACAACATCTTGGCACCCCATGTTGCGTCGTTTGTACGTCGTTATGGCCGCCGTTGAATTTTTCAAAATGACAGTGCCAGATGTCATAGGGCCAGGATCGTTATACAGATTATCTTAAAAACAGCAGAATACCACCACATTACCTTTCCCTTTCCCCCATCAAGCAAGTCTGGGACATGCTTGGACAGCGGCTACGCCAACGTCAACAATCTCCTGCCAATGTCCAAGAACCTGTTGCAGCATTGCACAGGAATGGAATAACCTTCCCCAAAATGACCTGGGACATACATAAGAGTATGCCACACTGAATCCGAGCTTATCTGGCCAACCGAGGGGGTTTTACCCGCTACTGACTCTGTTTCATAATGATGAAATTTTTTGTGTGACCCTGTGTTGCTGTCGACTCTTATTCTGGAGAATCAGTCACTTTCTGACTGTACACAGGGTTTCGAATAAATTGACAAATGTTTCTTTAATGTTTTTCTGTCATTTGTTTCCTTCCTAACCTCTTGATCTGCATTTCATTGTCCTTGTAAATCCAATATCCCCTACTTTTTTAATAGTATAGGTAAAACCTCGTTGATGTCTCTGCATGTCAAGTTTACAGACACAAGATTTCCTTCTTTTCGTGTAGATATTTGTGGAGAAATTCTTCTTCACGAGAATAACAAAAATGAAGGTCAGCCAACAAAGGAGCGCAAGTTGTGCCCATGTGAATTCTCCCCAAACACTACAAAGATGATGTCATTGAGGAACTCCAACACCTTTTTGATATCAGCTTCAGAATATGTGTGCGTAGAATCAAAATGACAAAATATTCAACAAAGTATTTTTATTGACTGATCACAAAACGAATATTTTGAATATTTGTGAGTTCTATTTTTATTGAAAAAGTCTCGTCATTAATGTATCGTGAAGAATGTTGAAAAGTTACGTTTGATTATGTTGATGTTTGGAAACGTATTGTGATTTCTTCACATTCGCTAAAAGTTCTTAGAAATGTGGAGAATCCATCTCTAATTAATACCATTTCTTGAATAGTTTGTGGTACAGTAGTCTGAATGTTTTCTTTTACATAAGTTAAATATTTTTTGGGAGGAGTAGAACAATGATAGAACAATGTGCCCCCCGTCATAGAAGCCCCAGATTTCACACGTATAGTAACACTCTAATTCTTTATTGTTCTTTTAAAGCATGTCATATTGTTTTGGATCAGTTTGTTGGGTTTTAAAGTTTAAATAGTGTTGATGAGATTCCAATAAATGATAGATATCGACGAAGGAAATAGTTTCATTATTACAAATCTTTTTCCAGTAAGAAGTCGAAAATTAAATCGTAATTATCACACCATTATTACTACATGAATTAACATATATTTCATACTATTTTTATCATTAAAGACAGACTGATTGATTCATTCATTGATTATATACTGTTTAACGTCCCACTTGAGAATTTTTCACTCATTTGGAGACGTCACCATTGCCGGTGAAGGGCCTTTGAGCAGGGAGGGATCTTTATCGTGCCACACCTGCTGTGACGGGACCTCGGTTTTTACGGTCTCATCCGAAGGACCGCCCCATTTAGTCGCCTCTTACGACAAGCATGTGGTACTGAGGACCTATTCTACCCCGGGTCCTCACCGTATTATCATTAAAGATTTTTGCACCCGAGCTTTGTAGTATTGTCACTTATTTGGAAAGTTGGTTTTTTTTTTATTTTTACATTGAAGGAAAATTATTAAATTACAAAATAAAAACTGGAGTCGTAGTGCTCGTTATTGAGCTAAAGTTTGTTAAAATTTATCTTTTTGGATATAAAAATTTACTTACGATTTATTTGCATAAAATTTATCTGTCATCTCAACATAAGCATCGCAAATCAATCATTAAAAATACATACGCATGTCTTCTAATAATATAGATAATGAAAAGTCTAATGCTAGTAGAATGGAAATCGAGTAGTATCTTTTTGTAGTTGATATACTAAAAAATTCATCATATAGAATTTGAGAGCGCAAAAGAACATAGACGTATTATCTTTTTTATTAAATTGCACTCACTCGTAAGTTACAAAGTTTTGCCTTAAGATATAAAATGGAACTTTCAAGAGTGGGGGTTATAAATCAACTTTTTTAAATCAGTGGTCAAAATATTGATTTTGCCATACAACATTTCAAGGAAATTAATTTAGACTTTTTTAATAATTACTGTTCTGTCTGAGAAAATGTATCAACCAAATTCATTAATTTACAG
The DNA here is from genome assembly GCA_024699665.1 of Ostrea denselamellosa. Lineage (NCBI taxonomy): Eukaryota > Metazoa > Mollusca > Bivalvia > Ostreida > Ostreidae > Ostrea > Ostrea denselamellosa. The sequence goes on along the minus strand of JAMZEH010000005.1, from coordinate 2,809,308 downwards.
TATCTGAGTTTTCAAGTTTCTTGAAAAAAAATAGTGTAGATTTGAAACTTTGCGATCAAACAATCCTTTCACCACAAAATGTAGTCCTTTTCAAAACCTTTCAAAGTCTGCATTGAAATATTTATCCGCACGCTAGTGTTTGCCATTAAATATATTCTATTATTGCTGGATATGTCCAGATGCATCAAGTATTCTGTTGGGCAAATGTCATTGTGTCATATCAAACCCTATTTTATAATTGTTTAAATATAGCTATAACAATTGAGGTGATGACATTTATAATATATATATATATGTATATATATATATATATATATATATATATATATATATATATATATATATATATATTCCTGCTGCACATATCAAACTGCATTGCGTATTCTGATGAGCAAGTGCCCTGTGGTCATCTAAATCCCCCCCCCCCATTTTTCGATTGTTCAAAATCTTTAGAATAGTTGTAATTTCATCTATTAACGCAAATATATTCTTGTTGTATATGACAAATTGCGCTGAACATAAGGTTTTCGTTCGTGTTTTTTTTTTCCCACCTAATTTGCTTCTCAAGGTGAAAAAGAAAACTCTGATAACTTATTGCACATATAAAAGACTCCACCAAGCAACTCCCAAAAGATGATATGGCTACTGTATAAAATGTAAGAGGGGCGCTGGGAACCAGGGTTTGTTTCTGGGGGGGGGGGGGGGGGTTACGCAAGAGCGATGTTTTCAACCCACAACCAGGGTTTTGTAAACAACGTTGTTCTTCGACCACCACCACCCATTTGGTCCCTAGGGTCAAAATGAAAATTCAAAACCTTATAACACACCTACAGGATCTTATCAATCATCTTTCAAAAGATGATTTGGCTACTACGTAAAATGTAAGAAGAGTTCTGGGAACCAGGTTTTCGTAGAAAAAATCGGAGTTTTTTTAATCCCATTTTACCCCCAGGATAAAATTGAAAGTTCCGAAACCTTATTTCACATCTACACTACACCACCTATCAAACTCCAAACGATTAATTTATTACAGTTTAAGGAAGGAGAAAGTGTGACATATGAACGGACGAACCAGATTAACAACAATATACTCGAACTTTCTTTAGAAGGTCCGAGTATCATAATGAATGAACTCATCACCCAGTTAACAACTGCACAGAGTACATATTTCATCACCTTGTAATATCCTTTGATACAGTCGGAATTTTAGCTTGTCTGAATATATCAATAGCATAATTAAAACATTATCAGAGATTAGGTCTTTTAATTCAAATTTAAGCATTTGTTGAAATACGCTGCTTAAAATGTACATTACTTTTATTAGATCACTACTTGGATACTCGTTCATTGTTTAGGATGGATGTCCATTACAATATGTTGAAATTTTGGGAAAAGTTCGACTTTATGTAGCAAGAATAATTACGAGATTACACACAGTTTCATCACGTGATTCACTGTATCTAGAGATTGCTTGGAAGCCTCTTTCTGAAAGGCATAAAGTTGCAGAACTAAGCACTATATTTAAAGTACATCACGATTTAGTTCCTGGTTATCTAAAATCACTCTCCCTTTAACCAGGAATGGAGAATGAAATTATAATACACGCAACCGCGAAAATTACATCCTTCCTAAGTGTAGACGTGAGATGTTCAAGAAATCTTTTGTTCTTGACATAGTAAACCAGTGGAACAATCTAAAAAGACATCAATCAGAGACAACCCATCTTTTAGATCCTTGAAAACAGTACTAGAAAGATCCCTACTGAACTCCCGTCTTATTTCTGTCACGGAAATACTCATCATCCAAACTGTACTCAAACACAAATTGCGATTTTGAAGTATGATCTGATTAGAAGAAATATTGTTGAAAGTCATATTTAATTGTGCGGTCACATCATTTTGTCTTTGAGTGCAACAATTATAATCATGCCAGAAGCGAACTATTCAGAATTGCGTACATTTTACTCAGATAGCTATTCATTTACTCCTTTAGGGAAACGAAACAAAAATGTTGATGTCAGCAATTTTTTCTTTTGTACAAAGTTTCATTCTGGTAGATTGAGTGATATTATGAACTAACACCATGCTTAATTCAAATCCTTGTATATTTTTACACATGTATATAATGTGATTAAGAAACAATCATTTTCGTTTCCAATTGTAACTAATGCATTGACAAATAACATGGATTTTATTGACCACTTCTGGGGTTGCAACAGTGACAGATCCTCCTTGACGGGGATCATCTGCCACCCACCTTTTTACTATAGCATATAAAGGGGGATCTTTCCCTGGTGTTGCTACCATATCAGTATGGATATCGATAAGTGCTAAACCTTTCTTATGCAAATACTGGATCACTGCTCTTTCACCGATTTCGTCCATTTTGCAAAGGTCTCTTGTCTTGTTTACTTGAGAATGCTACCTCTCGATATAAACTAACCAAATGACACCTGTTTTCGGGTACACGGCCTTAAATATTCAGGGAATAGTGAGACTGAAAGAGGACATCGATGTTAAACTCCTTCAATACAAGGCTCACAACATAGCATTCAGCCCTCGTACTTCCGGTTTACGAGGTTCCCACTTTTAGAATGCAATTGTTATAGAAAGATATACAAGCAGTAAAGTTGGCATTTCACAGGAAAGAGTTCATTTCTGACAGAGGATCTTGCAATGAGAAAGCATTCAGTCCGCTGGGTACTAAGACTTCTGACAATTGATCAGAAGCACACCAGGCGCACTCTGTCGCTTGCTAATCTAAACCATTTAGCAGTAGATCCTGCTAACTTTCTTCAGAGATTTGAAACTTGGGTCCATCATTTCACCCCAGAGGCTGAACAACACTCTAAACAATGGAAGCACCTTGATTCACCCCCGCCAAGAAGGCAAAGACTGTTCCATTAGCTGGAAAGGTTTTCAGGGATGCTGATGATATTCTGCTGGTAGATTATCTCTAAATGGGACAAACAATCAATGGCACATACTATACATCACTTCTAAAGCAGTTATGGGAAAATATGAAACTCAAGTGCCTCGGAGAACTCAGTAAAGATGTGTTGTTCCCCCAGGACAATGTCCCCGTTCACAAGTCTAGATCTGTCATTTTCATGGCTGCCGTTAACGATTGTGGATTTAAATTGATTGAACATCCACCCTATTCGCTTGATCTCGCTTTATCGGACTTCCATCTATTTCCAAAACTGAAAATGGCCATTTCCGGTACCCACTTTCAGTCAGATGAAGACGTCATACTTGCAGGGGATGATTTTCTGAACAGTCAAGAAAAGGACTTCTTTAAAAGTAAAGTTGAGGCCCTTAAACATCGCTGGTAAAAGTTTAAAGACACTGAAGGGGGTATGTTGAAAAATAATGCAACATGGCTGCAAAAAATTAAAACTTTCCATATGAAGCTCACAACATGTCAATTAGCCCTCGTAGTATTTGTGTTCAAATTTGTTGCATACGTATATATTCAAAACAATGTATTACATCAGCGCCCGGTTTTCAAAGGTATTTTGTGATCGGTTGCTATAGATTTACAGATTGGTTTGGATTGTATAATATAATGAGATATTGCACTTAGCTAACTCCTTATAAATTATGTAATTCATTAAATTGTTCCGGAATTATATCACTTTGAGATAGACAAGCCAAGAAAATAATTAGCTTTCCATACTTGGTAAGGAAAGTAATATGGCAAAATAATCAACATGTTGATGGTGGCCATTATTGGGAAGAAGAAGAAGAAGGAATCATTTCATATGCATAAGAAATATTGCTGAAATTGCAGAATTCGTTATTCCATTTATATAAACAGCATTAAGATGTCGTAGCTCACTGATGACCATTTTATACATGTCACGTGGTCAGACAAGTGCTCGTTCGCGTCTTTTTCGTTGCGTTCGGGCTCTTCGTGTCTTTTTTTTTCCTGTATTGGCTACATATGATCATTCAAAGGTGTGAACATCCGTTGTTTGACAAGCGCCCGTACCCCACACGGCGATTTTTGGTCTTTTGATTTGCTTATGTCACATTTATAAAACATCGATAATAAACGACCGCAATAAATGCAAATGCTATATGAACAACAATCCGTTGAACATATAGACAAAGGCCGCTTTAAATTTTAATGAGTACGCCACTATTGTACCTTTCCCTATTTAATTTGTGAACGTGGTCTCCATTCCCAGCTAAGAAAGTAATTGATTGATAAAATGTACAGAACTGGCTCATAGCCTTACTGTAAAGACCTCTGATGAATTTAAAGTGTTTGGTTTATATACAAAGAACAAATACCCTCTTCGACAGAGACCCTTTGGCATGTAAATCAGATATAAAACCGAGATGGCATCAAGCAATTTATATTAAATCCATATAAAATTGTCCATACAATTATTATCTTTCTCAAATTGTAATCGGGTCACGTTAAGTTCTTTTTGTCTTGTTTGTTTGGATTTGAGAGACACAACATTTTGACAGGAACTTGTTGGCAATATTAAGGTGTTAACATGGACGCTATAAATCAGGAATTGGATGTATCTTTGGAACCAAAGTAAACGGATTTTCATGAATGCTGTAAGTACATATTCTTTATTTCTCTTTCTCTCTCTCTCTCTCTTAAATAAATATATTATTTACATCTAGTATTCGCGACAAAGAAAACTTACAATGATACTTACATTTTATCGTTTATGAAATCATCGTATATTACCAAAGTAAATATTACTCATTTTATAAATGAATTTAAATTGCAACATTTGGACTACCTGTAAATTTACATTTTACCCGAAATTCGAACTTGTTGAAAAGATTTTTATAACAAAAGCTCTCTACTTCAAAGGGAACACAAAGCATTACTGAGTTATTGACATTTATTTTCAAGTGCCTTTATAAATGTATTGTGTTCATGTGTATTACAGGTTCTCATAATTGCAGAACGTAAATAGTTTTTCATAAAATAATTGTACGCTAATTTCATGTATTCTGGCTGAAGGTCTCACGTTACTATAGACCACACTCTGACCAACCAATAGAACTTGTAAACTTATTTTTTATTTCATAATTGTTAATTATTTTTATTATCATTTTTTTGTTGTTATAATTGTTGTTGAAATCAATTAAATTGAGATTGCTGATACTTAAGAAAATTTCAAGTGATACGAATTAATCTTTTTTTTTTTTTTTTTTTTAAAAGCTCCCCCGTTTTCCCTGTTTTGCTACTTTTTTCGTTTTGTTTCTATAATGAAAACTCCCAGATGGAGAGAATATCATGAAATTTAGTTTTTGATCATGAAGACCTTATCGTGATCCATGGCTGGTATATTCTCAGTGTACTTATCTGTCGATTAAACGAAGTAATTGTTAAGATAATCTTTAAATCATCATTGCCTCGCAGTCTAAACAGTTCTCATACACGTTAATCAGTGTATCACATTTGTGTAATTATTGTAATTGGAGGGGCGGAGTGTATATCATGAGATGTACTTCAATATGAGAGGTAAAGTAAACACTTGTCCTCACCAACTATGTGTACTGACGTACAAAACACGATTCTTCAATTTGCTTCTCTATGCACCGTAAATTCATTAATCTGTTGGGTATCGAAAGTGGCAGGTCTCGTTTGAAGTTGAACAACCCATCCACCTGTCTTGGATTTGATCTGTCCTTGCATATCAAAGTTCACCACTAGCGTCTCCCATTCTAAACAGCTATATGGCAAAAGGGTGCAATTCATTTGCCTTTAAATCGATATTTTATTTCAATATACTTAGTATTTCATCGATTAACGGAATAGAGAATAACAGTCGATAATCAGGGTTTGTTTGCATTTGAAATGAGAATGAATGTGTTAAAAATGATAAACTGAGTGAAGGATTAGCGATCCAGCCTAGAGTTTTATCGCTTTCTTTTCTCTATCGGTCACCTCTTTACAAGCATGAAATTAGCCACGGAAATTAAGGTCAGTGCTGTGTTTAAATATAAACTGGATATTTATAAAAGTAGGTATTAAAAATAACAGTCAATCTCTCTCTCTCTCTCTCTCTCTCTCTCTCTCTCTCTCTCTCTCTCTCTCTGAATTTAGAATTTATTTCTTGAAATCCAAGCTTCATTGATTAGATATTAACCATCTAATTCAACAGTTTGTTTGTATCGAAATCTTAGTCCTGCAATATACTACTATACAATTTACGCAGAGGTTCTACATAATTAATATTTGCGTGGTTTCAAGACAACTATCATTATCGACCCCCAAATTGTTTTACAGCTCTCCTGACTTTTGTCTTCCTGTCCAGAAGGTCCAAATTAAGTCCCGACTTCGCCAGACTGAATAAATAATTAATATTTGGGAGAATTCAATTAATCAAAGGACTTGACTGTTCTTAAACACCGGTATATCTATATAACACCTGAACTGGGGTGTACTTTTCCTGTATATTTATATTCCGCCCGATTCTCTACTGGGTATTTATGGATAAATGTTACACAAGGTAGGTAAAATCTAGAAGAGCTTTTTTTTCTTTGTTTTTAAAAAAAATGGAATTAATTGTTTTATGTACAGAGATGCTGTGGAGAGTATACCTTCCCCGTCACATCAGTTTGCAGACATTGACAAACAATATGTTAGCGTAAGGATGTGTCAGATGTATATATGGAAGTCAGTAAAAATCATATTAATGTCAGTTTAATGGAAGCATGTTTAAAATCATGTTAATGACAATTTAATGGAAGTATGTTTAAAGTCATATGAAAATATTGTTATTTAAATGTTTTAGCGCTGCTACTTAATGACCGTTTGATGGCGCTGGAGGCAAACACAATGATGACTGATTTAAATTTAAAAGTTTCTTAACGTTCCATAAATGTATGAAGAGAAATTTGTTAAAAGAATCGTTACAATGATAAGCAGTTAAGAGGGTTTTAAAACACAAATACTGCTCAGCCCTAGTTCTCTCAAAGGAAAACGATTTTTTTCCCGTTACAAGTCAAACATGCAGAATCACTTTGTCAGCTGTTTAATTACTCAATGGTGTGACTATTAAACGGATTTTCCTCTTTTTTGCAAACAAATAACGTTCCACGCAAAAGAAGAGAATATGTTATTTATCTCAGAAGTTAATAGAACAACCGACAAAAAGAATGGCCACGTATTGACGAAATACGCCCCGGCGCAGTTTATGTTACCAATTTCTCGATTTTACGGCGGTTCCTTTGAAATATTTTTTAATTGCCGTGGAACCAGGAGTTCGACGGTTGCTTTTCGTGGATAGGCTATACAATATCGTTACTCGTACACAAACAACAAATTTCCACCGAATTGATCACCAATACACGAATATATAACATAAAATGACTTGGACTTCTCATGAAATGTTAAATACGAGCAGTCTGGGAGAATGTGCAATTGAAAGATCTCCGTTCAGGATTAAGAGATTAATCTTAACACGCTTAATGCTGTTAAAAGAAATTTGTATTTCTTTTTTTTTTTTTTTTGGGGACAGGCTGTCAATTTTCCTTGAACAAAATGACTTTGAGAACTATCAAGAATAAGATGGACGCGCTAACATTCGCGGTAAGTATGTTCTAACTTTGATATACAGACCGTGTCTGTTTTTGATGTATGAGAATTCGTTATTTTGTAATTTTAAAATATTTCAAATCTAGCACACGTAAAGGTTATTAATGAATTATACAAGTTATCCAGTTAGCAAGCTGCATGTAAGTTATTCATCGAAGAATGATAAATTGATTATCATAAGTTAGCAATCAATTGCAAGTGTCTGAATTATGTAAAAATAAACATATTCAAAAAGTTTACAATATTTCTGCAATATGGTCATTTCATTACATTTTAATTTAGTTTTGTATGTTTATCTGATATGGGTTTTTTCAATTGGCATGTTTCCAAAAGATTTTAGCCTTGGATTTGAAAGAAATATTAACAAACGATGTTTTTAATTTTCAATTTTTTTATCTAAAAAATATTAGAATGTCCACCTTTGTCTTCTTGACACGTATTATTAGATATTTGTATATCGTGTATCAATTCGCAGCGAAATCGGGATTTAAAATCTCTTATTTGAAAGCAAAATACTTTTTTATTCCGAAAAGAAAAACACAAAAATAATATCAAATAATCAAGAGCTTGTATCATTCTATCATACTTCCTATGAGCTGTTTTAACGAGCCATTAAATACAATTTTGGTATAGCAATCCACCTACAAGACTGTCTTGGGGGGGGGGGGGGGGGGAACTAGTGCCCGAAGTAACTTTCTATAAAGAAATATTATCATCACAAAGAAAGGAGCGTGTCTCAACACCCTTGTGTCGTGAAAATATAGGGTGGAGTGTAATGCAAGGATTGGTCGGGTGTAATGTCCGAGACCTGGTATTGATTGCTGACCGTAGCACTGCCTTGATAAGATTTGCTCTAATCGATCGCTCATTAAATCACAAGTTTAACTATTATCACTCACTCTGCAGTGGCTAGTATGTACAGATATAATCCTATACAGAGCCTATCGATTGCAATTCCCGAGATTTAAGAATGATTTAAAACTGTGAAATCAGAATATCGCAGCAGATGTAGAGAAATTGCAATTCAAGTATACTGATTCTATTTGAATTGATGTAACGAAAAGCTGGTTTATATTATTGCAGTGTCAATTGAATGTGATTTTTATAGATTTTTCTTTTTGAAAGGAAACGAAATGCAGAATTTGAATGGTCGGTTTCATCGGTTTCATCACAGCTGATAACTTTTGCTAGGTTTTGTTATTTGAATGCCAACTTCGCTAGTCAAGTCTCGCATAAAAGTTCCATACAAAAGATATGATCGACATTTTAAATTGTATATCAGTCTAGCTATGACAATTAGCATTTTATTCAATGCAGTAAGCAGCATTGTTACGTCGTAAAAATCCATTAATTGCGCCATTACCACATTGTAATATCCTCTTTCGAACCAGTAAGGTATCAGGACCTTATCTTTAATATTGTAACAGAATGCCAGTTGCTATTGTCTTTTGTATGGAAGCATTGGTATTGATTGCTTGTTGGTATTAAATGTTAAAACACATGTCAATGAGTAACGAAGTCTTTTATTTTTGTTTGTTTCAGTCCTGACTATCCCGGATCAGCGCTTCCGTTTAAACGTTAATGATATACATCTTCAGCACAAATCATGCCGTGTTTGCGCCACGCTACAGAGTGTTCGGTTGACAATGGAAGGTGTTAACACCAGCAGATTGCCCCCGATTGTGCGGTTCCAGGTCGGCGGGTATGCGACAGAGAGAGAACCACCGGAGCGAAGCTGGGCAAGGATCCGAACATGCTTGATCGACAACCCTCGAGATTCAGGCCAAAACAAGCGGCAAGAAATTTGGTCGTATCACAAAAAGAACAGGGGCGTTTTAAGGTCGTTAGTTAAAAGTTTGCCCAACATTCCGTTCCGAATAGGTAGGAATAAGAAGAGACGAAGCCAATCGGATCACGATTTGACTTCGAAGAATGAGAAGAGTGAATCTTTCCTTCCGAAGATTTCTCCGATCGGCATCGATTCGCAGGCGAAAAATGGCAAAGTGCGACCCTTAGGAACAGTGAACAAAAGTGATGAAATAATTCATACAGGGAAACCAAAGAGCCAGAAGAATTTAGAAAACAGTGTAATACAACAAACATGTACTTCGACTGATGATATCAACGGTATTGGTGCAGAAGATGTAAATAAACAAAATAGAATCGAGGACAGAGGAAAGTGTGATTCTCGTATTCCAAAATTACCGGTATTAAAACAGCCTCTCAGTAAGTCGAAGGTTGTTTCTTTTTCTACGAACGATTTACACAAATCTCCACAAATTTCTGATAGCAGAAGTGGTTCACCGTCTTCGATTTCGAGCAATGACTCTCAAACTTCCAAAAAAGATTTCCAAAATGTGAATTTCGGACATTCTAGTCAACACAAAACAGAACCAATCCCGAGGTCATTACTGGATATCATTACTGGGAACTTTTTATCAGACGCACGAATTATGGGCGAGAGAACGAAAAGAGACCGAAAAACCGGGACTGTGGAAACGTCGACATTTCCGGGAGCTGGCGTAGACAAGGAGTGGTTTGAGAAGGTATTAGGTGATAAAGAAATTATAGACATGTCTAATTACGAAAATTTCGCTAGAACCCCCAGAAACCGTCCCATCAATGAGTCCATGCAGAAAAGCCTAAATGTTCTTAGCAACAGTAACTATGCAGAGCGGAAACCGAAGATTGCCACATCTCGAAGTCCTCTGAGAGTTCAGTTTGATATCCCCTCGGAGGTACAGCCTCAGGTGAAACCGTCAAGTACAACCCCAGTGAATAAATTGGCGGGAGAACCGATTGCAGCGTATCAGGGAACTACACATTCACCCAGTTATTTCCCCCTGTTCAGTCGAGATGGAACACCAATGCGCAAAATTGGAGGGCCACCTAAGACTAAGCAACAACCTGGTACAAAATTAAAAATTTCATTTCCAAACAGTGCTCCAACTCAAGATGATTAAAAGCTAATCTACAAGATCTGAATATTTTCTGTTGAACTCGTTACTGTTTTGCTGTGAATATTGTTACGCGGCTTCGTTTCCAAACAATTATAGATATTGTTTTGCTGCTTCAATTCCAAACAGTGCTCTGATGAAATTTAGTGTCTGGATATATAAGGTTTCTCCTCAACTGCTTACAATATGCTATGGATATCTGTTGACATATGTTTTATATGTTGTCACATAAATTATTACAATAACACTGATGAAGGAGTTCTGATTTTATTTTTGCAGTTAATTAAATCATGTTGATAATATTTTTCAAATTCGGGTGCATTATGTGTACGATTTCCATACAGTTTTATACCCAGTAGATTGTTCAAAGTCTTCATTACTTCACTATTCACATTAAATTCAAACCCCTTTAGATGTTCATTGTTTTTATAATTTCTACGGTTACAAATCATAAATTATCAATAAAACTTTCCTCCATCATATGTCTGGAAAATCTGAACAAGCTGATCGGGTATCTCTAGACACGTGATAACTTTGAGTAACTCTAGAAAACTTGATGCAGAATAGTAGCAGTTTACTGTAGACTAGCCAAAGGCCTATCAATCCTAGACAATCCTGAAGTTTAGTCACTCTAGACAACCTGACTAAATCTGGTAATCAGCGACAAGCTGATGACCTCTGGCAAACCATGACAGGTTGGAAAAAACTGGTAACCCGAGACAAGCTGACCAAGTCTGGTAATTCGAGACGAACTGATAATGTCTGGTCAAGCTCATAAAATCCGGTCAGCAGTGACGAGCTCATAAAGTCTAGTAACTAATGACAAGCTCATAAAATATGGTTACCAAATATTGTAGTCTGGTTAACCATGACAAGCTGACAAAAAGGTAACCCGTAACAAGCAGATAAAGTCTAGTAACTTATAACAAGCTGATAAAGTCTAGTAACTTATAACAAGCTGATAAAGTCCGGTAAACCATGTCAAGCTGATAAAATCTGTCACCAAAAAAAGTATATTAAAACCATGTCAAACTGATAAAATCTGGTTAGCCATGACAAGTTGATAAAGTCTGGTAACCCATGGTAAACTGATCAAATCTGGTACTTTAGACAAGCTCATAAAGTCTGGTATTTCTGGACGAGTGGATAAAGTCTGGTAAATCTGGACGAGCACATAAAGTCTGGTAATTCTGGAGAGCTGATAAAGTCTGGTAACGCTAGACAAGCGGATAAAGTCTAGTAACGCTAGACAAGCTGATAAAGTCTGGTAACCCTGGAGAGCGGATAAAGTCTGGTAACTCTGAACGAGCGGATAAAGTCTGGTAACGCTAGACAAGCAGATAAAGTCTGGTAACGCTAGACAAGCGGATAAAGTCTGGTAACCCTGGAGAGCGGATAAAGTCTGGTAACTCTAGACAAGCGGATAAAGTCTGGTAACGCTAGACAAGCTGATAAAGTCTGGTAACCCTGGAGAGCGGATAAAGTCTGGTAACTCTGAACGAGCGGATAAAGTTTGATAACGCTTCGCGAGCTGATAAAGTCTGGTAACTCAAGGAAAACCACACATTTTGGTAACCGTAGACAAAGTGATAAAGTATAATAACCCTTGACATGTAAACAAGCTGTCTGTTGTCTGTAAACTATCGTTTCCCGTAACCTGTTTTACCTAAGAAGTATCCGTTCAGGTGAATATATTTCAGAAGATTTTTATCACCCGAAAATCATATTTTATCATCCTAAATAATTTTCCTTGGATACGGTGTGATTGTTAACCCCGAAATACCGCGTGACTTCCGAAGTATATATAAAGCAGAAATACTAAAAATATCAAACGCCTTTAAAGTACCATGAAGCGAATTTCTCTGCAAATGATATCAAATAGTATTCCTCAAAGTCAGTTGCCTTGAACTTTTTAGTTTGCATGAAGTTTGTGCATAAAGCGATTACAAGGATCAATGTCAAAAACTACAATCAAAGACTGATGACATACGAGTATCTAGGACTGGAATAGATTTCGGAGATGTACTTTCAGCTTTTGGGAGGTAAGTGTAGGATCTTTGATTTATCATAAAGAACGCGTTAATGTGCTATCTCAAACTACAATAAATAGTTAATAGTGTTATATCAAACTATAATAAATAGTTAATAGTGTTATATCAAACTATAATAAATAGTTAATAATGTTATATCAAACTATAATAAATAGTTAATACTGTTATATCAAACTATAATAAATAGTTAATAGTGTTATATCAAACTATAATAAATAGTTAATAGTGTTATATCAAACTATAATAAATAGTTCATAGTGTTATATCAAACTACAATAAATAGTTAATAGTGTTATATCAAACTATAATAAATAGTTAATAGTGTTATATCAAACTATAATAAATAGTTAATAGTGTTATATCAAACTACAATAAATAGTTAATATTGCTATATCAAACTATAATAAATAGTTAATAGTGTTATATCAAACTATAATAAATAGTTAATAGTGCTATATCAAACTATGATAAATAGTTAATAGTGTTATATCAAACTATAATAAATAGTTAATAGTGTTATATCAAACTATGATAAATAGTTAATAGTGTTATATCAAACTATAATAAATAGTTAATAGTGCTATATCAAACTATAATAAATAGTTAATAGTGTTATATCAAACTATGATAAATAGTTAATAATGTTATATCAAACTATGATAAATCGTTAATAGTGTTATATCAAACTATGATAAATAGTTAATAGTGTTATATCAAACTATGATAAATAGTTAATATTGCTATATCAAACTATAATAAATAGTTAATAGTGTTATATCAAACTATAATAAATAGTTAATAGTGTTACATCAAACTATAATAAATAGTTAATAGTGCTATATCAAACTATAATAAATAGTTAATAGTGTTACATCAAACTATAATAAATAGTTAATAGTGTTACATCTGACTACAACTTTCTGTTTGCTTTTTGAGTTTTGCATGTATGTGTGAAATGTTTACTCTGTTAATTACTTTCACATTTGATTTTAACATATCTAAAATGGTCACCTTGTTGATAACTTTCACTTTTGTTTTACATTTCTGTATTTATATGAAATATTCACGTTGTTTAAACAAGCAACGTTTAGAAATACAGTGTTAGATAAAGAGAATTTGCGTATGATTGCATTGCTCTTTCAGTAATCCTGGCCCTGATTGAGTAAAGACGTCAGTTCTCTATGCCTACCTGTGCGTAATCTTACAAACATCAATACAAAAGTCACTTTTTTCATGATTTCAAAAAAGAAAAACAACTTTGACAGTTCCTTTCAGTGTGATACACTGTGTGGTGTCACACATAGATTGTACACTGTGTGATGCCACACATACATTGTACACTGTGTGATGCCACACATACATTATACACTGTGTGATGCCACACATACATTATACACTGTGTGATGCCACACATACATTCTACACTGTGTGGTGCCACACACATTGTACACAGTTAGATGTCACACATACATTGTACACTGTGTGGTGTCACACATACATTATACACTGTGTGGTGTCACACATACATTGTACACTGTATGGTGCCACACATATATTGTAGATTGTGTTATGTCACACACAGATAGTAGATTGTGTTATGTCACACACAGATAGTAGATTGTGTTATGCCACACACAGATTGTAGATTGTGCTATGCCATACACAGATTGTAAATTTAGATTGTGTTATGCCATACACAGATTGTAGATTGTGTGGTTTTTCACATACATTGCATACTCTGTGGTATCAAACACAGACTGTATACTGTATGGTGTCATAGATATATTGTATATTGTGTGGTGTTACTCATAGATTGTATATTGTGTGATACCACATGTAGATTGTTTATAGTGTGGTGCCACAAATACATTGTACACTGCGTTGCGTCACACATACATTGTATATTGTGTGATGTCACACATGGATTATATATATATATATATATATATATATATATATATATATATATATATATATACAGGAAAACAGCTATAGAAGAAATGGTTTTTTTTTTAATTCAATCTTTGATTGCTTTTAATAATGTGAAGATGAGAAACAGGAACTCTGGGGATGGAGGCACTCAAAAATCCCAATCCTCTGCGCATGTCTGAGGATCTACTTCAAACTCATACCCCAGTAAACTTTTTGCCGGGATATTGCACTGTAATTCGTTGAATTGATAAAACGGTACTTAACGAAAAATTAAATACAAATATTAGTGATAATATTATAGTAACTTGGAAATGTGTGTTGATAGACGCACTTTCCTCATTTTAACTATTGTTCTACAGTTTGGTGCTCTGCCAAAAACAAGATGTGTGTTGATAGACTTTTCAAATTGCAGAAAAGGGCAGCCAGAATTATTTTAAACGTCAAAGTTACACAGATTTCTACTGTTGATATTTTTAGGGTTCTTAAATGGATGCCTGTTCATGATTATTTTATATACAGGAAACTTGTACTTTCTTTCAAAGTTCTTAACAATAGGACACCAGAGTATATAAATGTTTTAAGGTTTGTACATCAAATTAGTTCTAGGGTAACAAGAAGTAGTGAAAATGGCATTTTATATGTTCCAAAGTTTCGAACAGAATATTTTAAGCGATCTTTTAAGGTGTCATCTACTCTTTTATGGAATGAGCTGCCTGCATCCGTCAGAAACGCCAATTCCATTGAATCTTTTAAATCAACATATTTGACACATTATATAGCCAACTAGGAAACTTTGTACTTTTACAACCTCAGTAACCTGTTTTGTTTTTTTTTTAGTTTTTTTATTATTATTTTTTTTTTTAAATTGTGATATCTGCCAGCGTATTTTGTTGTTATTTTTAGTGATAATGTACATGTGTAAATATTTTATGTATAAATCTCTTATGATTTTCTATCCTCTCATTTAATCTGTCTGTAAATATGTTTTTATACAGGACCACAATGTGAACTAGTATGTAATACTAATTGTGCTATCCTGTCTAAATAAAGAATTTATTATTATTATTATTATTATTATTATTATTATGTAGTTCTGTAAAATTTACCGTCTAAGTTTATTTGTAACCATTTTGTTGGTGGCTTCACCGTGTTTGTTGAGAACGGTCTCAAATGATTTCATTGCAGTTTGAGATCTCAGTGAGGTGCCTATCAGAAACTTTAATAGAATAAGAAAGACAGAACCTGATACAATCATTGTGATAGAAGATCACATAGAACCCTCGGAGGTAGGTATACCTTTTTATCGCTGAAACCCAAAGCTTATGGTAACATATATGGCTTCTGTAACTATATTCTATCGGTTATGCGTGGTTCTTAGTGGGAGCGAAATAATTATAGTCCTGAAATCAGATACCACGGCGTGCTGTGTACAAGTTTTGGTTAATATAGAGTTGCGGTACGTGGTGGGCGGAAGTGCCCAGCATGCCGCAACCAGTACAGTAGTATCCGCAGAGTTTGGATTACAGCTGGGGGGGACGAGGGAAGATTTTCCAACGAAATCCGAGTCAGAAGCAGCATTCTGTCTTGTCGACCATATAATTAAAAGATGGGTATCCTAGGCTTTGGTGTTTCCAGGGGTCCGTGTTTGTCTTACTCTCTCTCTCTGTTGTATTCTGTATTAGGAATTAGGAATTCCATCACTTCTCATTATCTTTACTTCTGCATGAATAATAAATCATCTTGGTGACCGACTTCCGTTCGAAATCATGAATGAGAGAATATTAGTAATATGTTCCTTGTTCTTCAGGCAGTTATCGCAATAGGTTAACGAGTGAGCATCGATTCGCAAATCGCGAGTTAGAATCTCCTCGTACAGGTTTTTAATTAATAATTTGTAATAAAACTATATTTTTCAATAAATGAAGTAAAACTTAAAAGTTTTCAATTTCAAAATATCATTGTAAATATCCGTCGCTTTCCAGATACATTTACATGTCCTGGGTTTTTCCCTTTTTTTTCTTTTTTTTTTTTTTTTTTTTTTTTTTTTTAGTTTGTTTGTTTGTTTGTTTGTTTTGTTTTGGTTTGGTTTTTTGTTTGTTTTTTTTTTCTTGTTTTTTATTATTTTGTTTTTGTTTTGGTTTTTTGTTTTCATTCGATATTGTAATTATAGCCATTTCCTCGTGATTGCTAAGTAGTAGTGAACAGTACGCGTCTGAATCTTGATAGATATATGACGTATATTTGAATTAGAGCACACTAACGAGCTTCATGAAGTATGCCAGAATGAAAGGTCGCAGTTTTTACCTTCATGCATTTCTAAATTTTTAAATATACATCTGTAATTACTGCACGTGCTGCTATATCTGCTCTTAATAAACGTAATTTTCCAAATATCGGCATTTTCTGGTTGATCATCCCTTCTAGTACCAACACGAAGTGATACACTTCTCCGTTTCTACAATTCAGATTATACACGTCCATTATCTAAGAGCAATAAAGAAATGCTATTTTCGAAATCAATACAGTCACATATCAACAAATCTTTGTCAACTCTGGCAAGCACTTCTGACAAACATCGTGAATGAATGCAGACAGAGGGTTTAAACTTCACTTGCTTATTATTATCAGATCCGTTCACCCGGAATTGTTCAGTTTGTATTGAACGTGACATTTTGGCCCAGATACACTTGTCGACACATTGGAAAGGTTTAAGAATGGTAAAATTCAGTGTACGATCAGGATAAAGACGCAATTTGACTACAGATTCAAGGAAGGTGCAATTTTGAAACGAATACATCCCCATTTTAGAATGCCAGAATTCTGTGAAGTATGTAAAGAGAGGAGACAAAAAGTGAACGCCAAGGTGATATGTACGGACTGCAAACAGTTTCTCTGCACGGCATGTAGGGATGTCCACCGTCTCTTTCGCTCCACCAAGGACCACAAGTACGTCGAACTGGTTGTAGAACTGTTCGAAGAGAAACCGAAATCAAGCGACAAACCGACGATCGCTCCAGCAGAGCTGACCAATACCAATGATGTTGTTCAACGGACCAACGGATCCGGATTTTTTGATATGACTGTGCATACCGGTTCTTCAGTTTATCAAGTGGAAGGTTCCGAGTTTGAAGTACTATGGAGGACCTCATTTCTGACGGAGTTTCAATGCAAGACAAACTATGAGAAACAGAGATGTGAACTCTGTGGTGCAGCGTTTATGTCCGACGGGAGAATTCTAGCGATGGACACAGCTAATAATTGTGTAATATTGTTCAGCAAGACAAACGACATGCAGAGTGTATGTCTTCTAGGAGACGACCTTAAACCTACTAGTATTGCCGTCCGCCCGGATGACACCTTGTATGTGTTGTCAGGCAAAACTCTCTTAACATTTCAAGTGGTTGACACCGATTGCGGTACATTTATCACAGAAAAGGATAGGAGACGATTGGTTTCCGAAGGGCGCCTAATCAGTTTAAATGGAACGAAAGTCTGTGTGCTGAACAATTACAAAGTTATTTTGTACGAAAAACGGTTTCAGAGAAGTAGGGCTGTGGATATTTCTATCCACATCAGGGGGCATAGCGTTGTTCCGTGCTTCTTAGAAAACAAACTTGGCAATAAATTCCTGTTTCCCGACTTGAACCAAGCAAAAATTCTGTGCATCTCCTGGAAGAAGGAATTAATGTGGGAGAGGATATTCAAACATCCGGTGATCTGGATTGTGGAAGTTGACAATAAATTTTTGGTTCTCTTGAGCAATGGCGAGATCTACCAGCTGAACACTCTGGGAAAGTTAATTGGGAAGATTGGCGAGTCGAGACTGGCGGACGTGGGGTGGATGTCCTATCACGTGACCTCGTCACGGCTCCTGATCGCGGGGTATGACGGGAGGATTCAGTTGGTGAAGTTAGACCGAGATACGTACTCGGACTTGTTCGACAATTAGACGTGTAAAATCAATTGCAAATAGTATTGAGGAATAACACATCAGAGAAATTTGGTATGGATGAAAAGTGGCGGATATGTACAAAGAAAACTTTCAAATTTAACTCCATTTAATCAAATATGCAGTTTTAGTAAAAAGAATTCTGAAAAAAATTCAGAGCCCTGCTGGAATCGAACCCGCGATCTACTGCAGTCCGTTGACACACTGAGCAACCCAGCTAGGCAATCAAATTTAAAAGGAACAGATCTGAATATTACTGATATTCATTTTTTAAAAGGAAGTCAGCCATTATGACGATGTAGTATACCTCCTTGAACTGCAATCATATCTGGCAAGAACAACTTTCATTGATTTTGAAATTCATATAAAACGTGTTTTTTTTTGTTTTGTTGGGTTTTTTTTTTTGTAAATTACACATGTCACTAAGAATGTTTGGCCGGTATATACGTAAACAAACCCCACTCGACATACCAGAGTCTGAGGTCTCGCAATTCGAAACTATATGGCAAAAACAACACTGGAAATACGTGCATTGTATACCTAATTTATTCATAAAGATTATATCAACTGTAAGATCAAGATGATATGCTAATAATACACCATAATGGAAATTCTGACGAATTTATCAGAGACCTGGAGCACTTGATAACAAGATATATGAAAATGTTTAAAATACAGTATAAAATCACATTCAACTACTATAATTAAACTGAGTTGTACCCTTTAATCCACAAGAAACTTGTTCTGTACACGAGAATGATGAGCTTAATAACGAGGGAGTTGATTTTAGAAAAACAAAATCATAACAATTTAAACCTTCTCTTTTTTACAAAGTTTTAAAAATTAAAAAGTACAAAGTGATTTCAACAGAAAGATTAAAATCCTCAATAGAAACTGATAATATTTTCCTTTATTTCTCTGAATGAACATGACTAACTGTAAAGATAATATAACACAAAGTGTTAGAAATTAAAAACAGTCCACAGCATGCCAGTACTGCATGTGAAGCAGATGAGCTGAAGGTCAACAACTTTAAAAACACACTGTACTTAGAATTAAATTCCACTCACAGAAACCACAGTCACCTGTCAATTTACTAAATTTTACTCACATCTATATCACTAGTCCACGGACTGAATCTTACTCATATTACATATACCACAAATCCACATACTGATTTCAACTCTCATAGATCAAACATTGGTGTATTGAATTCTACTCGCACACACGAAAGTTCATGTACCGAATTCTACTCATGTACCAAGCCCAAACTTGGAGTAATATACATGGTATCTACAGATTTCTGGTACATGAACTTTGGTCAATAGTCATAGTTCTGTATACAGACATACCAAATTCTTTCCACACAATTCTAAAACAGTTTTTTTTTATTATTTTGTACTGATTGTAGATAAAATGAACACTTCAATCAAATGTACACTGTACATACGAATTGTACAGGCTGTGGTTCTACCAAAATGAAATAAAAACACAAATTACTTCACCATTACAGGTACATGGTAACCATGGTAACAGAAAAAATCTAGTGCCTATTCATTTCATGACATCTGAGAATTTCATGCCTTTACAAAAATAGCGCAATTTTCACTCGTGAATTACTGTTAGGAGCAGCCAGAGAAAGCCTATAATTAATGTACATAACGTATCTATTTCTACAGGTTATAGTGACCACACAGCAGTGTACACACCCACTGAAACCAGGTACATCACTTTTCTGTGCACAGCTTGTAGTGATGTAATTCTCTCATTTCCTCTCTTTTTTTGAAAAAAAATGATTTTCAAGGAATTTCAGTTTCCCCATAAATTTAACACTTTCAAAATAAACTCATCATTGTTAATGCAGAGGAATCCCAAATATAAATGACGTGACTGTACATCATTGGATGTGTGTACATCAACAGTGGTAATGTCAACACACAAAAGTATGTCAAATGTATGAATAAATCTCTCTGTATTATGGTACAAATTCATATCACTGAACATTTTATCAAATTAAAAAAAAACCACAAATCCATTGAAATCTTTTAAGTACATTCTTAATTAAAAAACAAAAACCCCTTCATTTCATTCTCTCAAAGAACACACATACTTGGGTCTAATTCAATTCACACCATCTACCCTTGACAAAATTCTTCATCTTAAAAATTCATAACATTAGTATTTGTGAGTAAAACTGGAATAAAACCAATTGTCAGGCTAATCTTCTAATCTTTCTTCCCATGACATAAAAAAGGGTTCTTCAACATATAGAAAGCAAGTGCACTATTTACAGTGTAGATACATAGTATAAATCTAATATAGGAAATGTTCACTATTCTAAACTTACAATACCCATAATGCTTTACATTGTGCTCTGAGGTCAGGAAAAGAATATTTAAAGCTACAAAACTTTGTATTTCAAAAGGAAAACATTTAAACTTGTTGCTTCTATATGTAAGAGTAAATACTTTAGCTCCCAGATCATTAATTTTTACTACCCAGTAGCCTCATCTGACAAGTTTTAAAGCATTTCAAGGTAAATTTCCATTGGGATCTCACTGTGATGGAAGTTTTCTTCTTCTCATAATTTTGACACTGAGTGATAACTCCCTGACATCACAATACATGTGCAACTTTAGTGGATGAATTCCCAATCATCACAGTCAATAAATAGGGTTGAAAAGGTTTATATAAAACTCACTGTCAATGCAGTTCAAACACTCACTGTCTCATCAGTTCAAAAAGGTCACTGTTTAAAACTACACACAGGAACATCTTCCTCAGAAATTCATTACAGCTACAAATTTCTCCATCTATGTAACTGTATGAAACAACATCCATCTGACATGTTTCTTCAAATTATATGGTTTAAGCTGGGAAAAGTAGAAACTTCCATTCAGTATTATGTGGTATGTTATTAGTTGGTTTCTTGTATGGACTGTTGTGACATTTAACACAAGCCAAACAGACAATTTTTTTCACACTAGATAAAGGACATTAGCCATTAGCCCTTAGCTGACACACTAGGCTGACATTCCAGAGGTTTGTGTCCTCCTGCTATCAGAACTGATGCTACTAATCCAATGCCATGTTCAGGTGATCTTGCTCCACTTGAGGAACGAGAGGACGTCCTTGACAGGTACATTACAGGTGTGAGCCTTCAGTCGTAGATTTCTGTCGTCGGTCAGCAGCACCACTTCTCTGTAGAGTCTCACTGGGGCATCTATTCAAAAAAGTCCAAAAATCTGTAGTTTACAGTAGGGGAATACATGCAAGTTCATAAAGTACTGTATATTTTAAATTTTGTTTTCAATACAAAGTAATTTAAATCTTATCAATCTAATATAGAGGCTTCAACAGCAATTATAACTTACATGTATCTGATAATGTTTACGTGCCAAAACCCTAACTACTGTTTTGGCATAGTGCACGCAAAATGTAATATTATAAATATCATGCAGATTGTCAATATTCTTATTAAAATTTTAAAGGTTTGAAATCTGTTTCAACGAAGCAAAGGGCAATTACTCAAAATGCAATTCCAATGTTGACTGATAAGAATATTTAAAACACACTGTTGATTAGTTTGTTACTTTATTGGTGCATAATTATCAAAACAGATGATGATTCATCATTTTTGCGTTAATCAAATATCTGGACCACTTTTCTTTATAACGGTTGTATCAGTCAGTGGTATACTTTAATTAATGTATAATTTATCCACAGTTAGTATAGCAGTTCCATGGGTTATTGGATAGCACATTCGCTTGGCAAGCAAATGGCCCTGAATTTGAGCCCACAAAGAGGCAACTTTTTTTCTGAATTATCAAAGTTCTTTCAGTTTACTCTAGATGAAATATTTGAACAAAGCAAACAGCAAATATACACAAAAGAAATAGTAACATGTGTGTTTATCCAGGCACTATGCAATATTATTATGTTTCCTGTTAGCTTGTCCCTATTCAATTCCCTACTATTTTCACAGAGTACACAACTACTATTTTCACATAGTGCATGGTTATTTATAGATCTGCTTTGTGTAACTTTACTTTTTTCTTCACATTTTTCTAATAGATAAATTCATTTGATCAGAAAAATAATGTGACCATTACAAGATCTGAACCTGGAGCCGCTAAGCAAACATGCTAACCACTACACCAAAGCAGCTCCTGAACTATCAGTGATAAATTATCTATATAAACTTAAGTTTACCATTAACAAATATTAACAGTTATGGAAAAAAAAACTATGTGATTACCTGAAAAATTAGTTTAATATAGTCATCCAATTTAAATGATTATGCTCCAACTGAATAACAAACTAATTAGATTTAATACCACATTTAGAGTACTGCATCGTTCCACAATGGCAACTTCCATTCAGAGTTATCGCCCTTTGCTCCATTGAATCATAAATATTGATCATTTATAAAAATTATGGACAGTCAGCATTATAATAATAATAATGTTACATTTTGCGTGTACTATGCCAAAATAGTAGTCAGAGTTTTGACACATAGTCCACTCGTCTTCGGCTCGTGGACTGTGGCATAGAACACTCAGAATGTAACATTATTAATAGGGTTTCAACTATGTAGGAAAAACTGATTGGAAGCATAATGCAAACATGACCTGTGTATTCTCATGATATATCTTTATCCCATGTTTCAATTTAAAATGTCAATGTATGACTGAGATAATGAGCAGAAATTGTGAATTGTTTCAAATTTTTTTATAAGTCAAAGAGACAGAACTCTGTCAAAAATTATTCAACCAGAACCAAATACAAGAATTTGACCAGGATATTCTCATATTACTGTATTTATATACCAAATTTCAGTTGGATATGTACATCCGAAGCAGACATTATGAACAGACACTAAATTATTAAGCAAAAGAATAACTCTATATGCCCCTGCCATTTCATAATAGGACACTGAAATAAAATTGTATCACGCCTTTCAAAACTCATCAAAGGGTCACAGCAAAAACAAAAAAAACAAAAAAAAACACCTAATGTAAAATTGGCAGTCTGCTTCACACTACAGAAGTGAATAAAACTCAATACTTATGTATGAAAATAATTAATGACCCTATCATACATTACGAATAAGTAGCACTAGTGTAATTAGTGACTTATTATAGACACAAGGTGACTGATCATGCTGATTGTATCATCTTTTGATTAAAGATGTAGCCAGGCCTGAAAGTTTTACTTTGGTTCACTCACCTTTTTCTTTGGGCATGAATTCTCTGGCCTTGTCTTTACAGTAATGCAGACAACAGGAGAGGATGATGTCATCATTATTTCCCTACAACAAACGATAATTAACATTTCTACTTCCATACCTGTCAAACATTTGCAAAAACTAAAATGTTCTAAAACAATCAAATATAAACAAAATGTTTTCACAAGCTTGATTCTGCTGCAAGCAAATTCCGCCCTCCAAGGAATCAGACTCCCCAACATTTTACAGATTTATATTACGTTTGCTTTTCTTCATATGTGTTGAAAAAATTATTTAATCCAATTAGAAAGTTCCACTCCCTCAGATTCACCACCTAATACATTCATATTTACATTCACTGAAATTTTTTTTCTCTAATATTTCTTATTAAATTGGCATTGCTTTCATCCTTGACAATGAATACATGTTAGTTGCAAACTAGTTTGATCTGGTTTTTAATACAACTTGTCCACTAAATCATTACCAAATATGGAGTGTCATCAAGGTCAAACGATGTGTTAGCTTTTTCCATTTAAAGTAACAAATGGGTCAATGATATATTTTAGTGCTTAAATTTAGAGTATACTTTCAAAACATACATAAAAATATAGATAATGTCGTTCTTTGTTGTTTTATCGGGTGATGAAGGAAGCAATCAATGCAGAAAAGTTACCATAACCCACGTAAACTGGTTATCTGGTTATTGTTCTGCTATGCTTGCTACCTTTATCATCTGATAAAACTGCGAGAAAGACATTTTACTGTTTAAATATTTACAGTCACCAATGCTTTGTCAATGAATTAAAGCATTTGCCATTTCATCACATTATACATATACCTGTATTTCTCTATATAAGCACTGTGATGCACAAGTGATCTTTTAAACTGACATAAAATCTTAAATTCATAACCATAAAAAAACTAAATAATGAGTAGATGGCTACTTGTTATTATAAGAGATTTACACTGTATTGTTGATACATTTATATATAGAGTTTGATGTATTTAATTATTGATGATTTATATAGAATATTACGTATTGTTGTCTTTAATTATTGATGATTTATATAGAATATTACGTATTGTTGTCTTTAATTATTGATGATTTATATAGAATATTACGTATTGTTGTATTTAATTATTGATGATTTATATAGAATATTACGTATTGTTGTCTTTAATTATTGATGATTTATATAGAATATTACGTATTGTTGTCTTTAATTATTGATGATTTATATAGAATATTACGTATTGTTGTCTTTTAATTATTGATGATTTATATAGAATATTACGTATTGTTGTCTTTTAATTATTGATGATTTATATAGAATATTATGTATTGTTGTCTTTAATTATTGATGATTTATATAGAATATTACGTATTGTTGTCTTTAATTATTGATGATTTATATAGAATATTACGTATTGTTGGTACATTTTCTATGGAGTTTGATGTCTTTAATTATTGATGATTTATATGAAATATTACGTATTATAGCTATATATTTTTATGGAATTTGATGTCTTCAATTATTGATGTTCTTACCCCGCTGCAGTCTCCCTCCTCACTCCGGAATGAGATGGTCTCCAGAATGTTTCCTTTGGAGGTCAGAGCTTTAAGGTGAGAGTTCTTTTTCTCAAACTCCTCCTCCAGGAACTCCACTGTCTGTTTTGACCTCTCTGCAACCTTGGTGACAGACGAGTCATGTCCTTCTTTGTTGCCCTTGGCTAACCCATCTAACTCATTAATGACTAAAACAAACATCAACACAATCACTAAATCCGTCTACTACGTGTGTAATAAAAGCATTTTTGAAAAATCTGAAGATTACATCCATTTGTGGGAATACACCTTGATGGGCGGAGATGTCGTTCATATAATCTATTATTCTATTTACTGTATCTATAGTTGTCACTATCTGCACTTGTTCTGGGATTGGTAAACTGTCAGAGTTTCAACTACAATATCATGCAGTGAATCCTGCAAGTGTTAATTCAGGGCCAGGTGTTTGGGATGCCTAATTTCTAATTCTACCTATTAATGGTATGACCACTGTATGAATGTTTTAATTTTGTCTATTAAGGGTACCATCAGTGTGTGAATATTCAATTCAGCCTATGGCAACCCATCACGTGAATTTTGAATTCTACCGATTAATGTACCACCACTGTGTTGATCTTCAATCTTACTAATGGTACCGCATAAGTTTACCTACATATTGTATTACGGGTATCACCACTGTGTTGATCTTTAACCTTACCAATTAAGGGTACCACTACTGTGTACTTCTTCTGTTGAATTAGTTGTCGGAGGCCAGAGAAATGGTCAATAAAACAGTTGGTATCTGGAATCAAGAAAATGGGGTGGATCTCTAGTTCAATGCATCGATGACGATCCTTTTCTATCAGTTTCTGAAAGTATACATTTTGTACATGTATAAGGAGGTCATATATTTTCGTACAAAAATAAATGTAATTCTAGAAACATTATGAATAATAAAAGACAACATACATACATGACAATAAGAAATAATATGATCTAGACTGGTCAAGGAACATGCATCTCACATGATCTTGAACTCCACCAAGTGTTGAATCTTACAGTGATAAATTCTGATGTAGTATTTTAAAGTGTAATGAAATATTACATAATTCTAACCATGTGTGAAAGTTCAACTACTTCTGACAGATGAACAGACAGATATTAGACAAAGTTCTCTACACAAATGGCTGTTACTGCACCTGAATGCTTAAAGTTCTCTACACAAATGGCTGTTACTGCACCTGAATGCTCAAAGTTCTCTACACAAATGGCTGTTACTGCACCTGAATGCTCAAAGTTCTCTACACAAATGGCTGTTACTGCACCTGAATGTTTTCTTTATCCTTCAGTTGTTGTTCCTTCTTTTTCCTCAGTTCCTCTTTCTTCTGTTTCAGTAGACGAACATGTTCATTGTCCTCTGTTCCCTCTGCCATTTCTTCCTCACTTTCAATGATCACCTCAGCTTCCTGTCATACACAATATTTCTTACACTTTAGAATTACAATTTCATCACATTTAGTCTGTAAAGATTTCTCAGTATTAAAAGTCAGCAAGGTACAACTACAGGCCCCAGGACCACAACAACCACTTCAGCAAAATCTACAGGCCCCAGGACCACATCAACCACTTCAGCAACAACTACAGGCCCCAAGACCACATCAACCACTTCAGCAACAACTACAGGCCCCAGGGCCACATCAACCACTTCAGCAACAACTACAGGCCCCAAGACCACATCAACCACTTCAGCAACAACTACAGGCCCCAGGACCACATCAACCACTTCAGCAACAACTACAGGCCCCAGGACCACATCAACCACTTCAGCAACAACTACAGGCCCCAGGACCACATCAACCACTTCAGCAACAACTACAGGCCCCAGGACCACATCAACCACTTCAGCAACAACTACAGGCCCCAGGACCACATCAACCACTTCAGCAACAACTACAGGCCCCAGGGCCACATCAACCACTTCAGCAACAACTACAGGCCCCAGGACCACATCAACCACTTCAGCAACAACTACAGGCCCCAGGACCACATCAACCACTTCAGCAACAACTACAGGCCCCAGGGCCACATCAACCACTTCAGCAACAACTACAGGCCCCAGGACCACATCAACCACTTCAGCAACAACTACAGGCCCCAGGACCACATCAACCACTTCAGCAACAACTACAGGCCCCAGGGCCACATCAACCACTTCAGCAACAACTACAGGCCCCAGGACCACATCAACCACTTCAGCAATTGCATTTTCACAAAACCTAAACATTATCTTGACCTTGATGGGACTGAGAAAAAAAAAATATCCAAGGATTTGAGATATTAAGGGTACAATACATAAAGAGTAAGTGGGTTGGGACTTTTGAATCACTTTGACATATCCATAGTATTCGAGATATCGGTGTTTGAGATACCGAAGTTCAACTGTATTTAAAAATACCATCATCAAAAGCCACGGCCAAAATCTATGCTACTCTCCCTTTTCACCCGTTGCTCTCTGCATGAAAATTTTCTCGTTTCTCATAAATGTGTATAACAATAATGATGTAATTCTTTGACCAGCAGAATTCACACTTAGCCTAAAATTGTAGATCTGGTTTAGCGAAACCATGGTTAACTTAATAATAGCTGTGGCAATGAAAACTTGTGCTTTATGCAACAAACATATATTTGACAAGTAATCGTATACCCCAACACATCTTGTTTGTTCATTTGTTAACTGTTCACTGCTGAAATCGCCATATCTGTTTACATACAGGATCTGGTTTGGTTAGTTTACCGATGAAGTTAAAAAACAAGCATTCTGACTGGTCAAGAGTAATTTGCTCACATTCTATAAACATTTCAAATCTCTGACTAACCTGTGCTCTGAAGCTTAGCGACTGCCTGAATTGCGTCATGCATAATTATGAGAAACAAGAAAGTTTGCACGCAGCGAGCCATGGATGAAAAGGGATAGGAGCATACATTTCAGCCATGGCTTGTGATGTTAAAAACACTAACCCTAATATTTTTCTCAAAAGAAAAAAATCTCCAAATCCTTCCTGGACATTTCTTGATAATATTTCTGAATGAAGGTCATTTTCAAATGCTTATTGTATTTAAAATTTCAATTACAGCAAAATGCACCACAGGTAAAAGATAGGCAAATTGTGATAAGGAGAGAATTGAGATATGCCTGCACAATTAATTGTACTGAAATATACCTGCACAATTAATTGTACTATCATTAATTCCACTTTTGAAATGCTTTTATCTATTATACTGGGGTTAAAAAAACTTGTTCTCATTTTTCAATGCTGCTACTGATAATACAAATTTTAGATAAAAAATCAACTCTTCTTTTATATTTTCCAAACAGCTTAAGACAAGTTATCCACAATAAAAATAGAAATGGTATAGAATTTCCCCATACATTATCAATATATATATATAGAGAGAGAGAGAGAGAAATCCCCTTTACCCAAGATACTTTGTGACAAGTTGGTTGAAAATTTAACAAGAAATGTTTCAGAAACATATATGCCCTCCATGGTGCAAAATTGAAAGGGTTATACACATGTATCATATAATTGATAGTAGTGCCGAACAATTCACGATATTGAGCAGACAATATCTACCTAGAGACCGACCAACAGGTGCAAAACAATATGCCCCCTCTTTTTCAAAGGGGGGCATAAAAAGTTAATAATAGACATCCATAGATGTACAAACAAACAAACAGGCAAATCAGAAAATCTCACTTGAGCTTTAAGCTCAGGTAAACATTATGATAATCATTGGAATGGTACAGCTGTAACCACTATAGATGTACATAGGTAAAAATTTATGGCACTTCAGGTAAAGCTGGTGACATTACATAAATAAAAATTATCCAGAATAAGACATAAAAATCAATGATATTGTATATAGGTATAACTAGTAACCCCCCCCCCCCCTTCTCAGGAGCTTAATCTTGAGTATGTCACTTGCAATGGCATCATTAATCAGGGTGCATATTTAAAATTAACCTTCAGTCCTGGAATAACATGCTGAAATGTGAAGTTCTGTCACTTATAAATTCCAGGGTGTGACAGACAGACAGAACAAAATCCCTAAGTTTCAATTTGCAGTCAACATATGAGTGATGTACACATGTAAATGAAATTTAACGCGACACCAGGATATACAGAAAACAGTACATAATGTCTAACCTCATCCGAGTCTGAAGGCAAGTCCCCATGGGGAGCCTCACTGTAGTCAGTAGAGGGTGCCACTGAGTAGTACTCTTTCTTTACCACATCAAACTCCAACATGGGTGGTTCCACTCCACACAGGTAATCTGCAAACTCTTGTAACACTTGGATACGAAGACAGTCACGGGCAATATCCTGCCGAAAAATAAAAAATCACGAGATACTTTCATGACTATCTGCATAAAGGTGCAAGTCTTGGGACAGTTATAAACTTTGTTCA
Organism: Ostrea denselamellosa; assembly: GCA_024699665.1. Taxonomy (NCBI): domain Eukaryota; kingdom Metazoa; phylum Mollusca; class Bivalvia; order Ostreida; family Ostreidae; genus Ostrea; species Ostrea denselamellosa. Next base: position 2,779,598 of record JAMZEH010000005.1, on the reverse strand, counting down.
CGGAAAGTAATTTCAAATTTAAGTGACATGTGCGTAAAAACCTTTTTAAATACTACATGTACCATCTTTGGGTAATTAGCTTCATCACTTGATTGTTGGTGCTTTTATAATATCGCCATGATCTTGTTATATTCGCTGTACAGTATACAAATATCTAACAATTTTGCAGGTCAATTTTATTCACAAAAACATTTTTCTGGAAAAATAAGAAATAGTACATGTTTAGAAAATATAAATTCCAGTGATTTAGATTCACATCACAACACACTGTTTGGTTGTAAATATACTATCCCCAACTACATGTTTGTGGTTCTTGAATCTTGAAAAGTTGTGACCCAGGGTAATCCCAATTCTTTTTTAATAAGTGATCTTCATGCTTCATGATATGCAAAATTTTGATACATTTATTACAGTGTTTTACAAAAGTTTTCTCAGAGTCATGATACTGTACGTGTACAGTGTATATTCTAAACATCAGTTACCTTGTCAACGGTGCTATGAACATAGGCTACTTTTATTGGGGCACTCATGAGGGGAACAAAGCCTGACAACATTGTATCCTCAAACAACACAACAGGTTCACAGCCTGAAACAGATAAAGAGGTTTATATAAACATGGAGCTAACACATTAAATACCACATTGTAAAATTGCGTATATGGCCATGATGACTGGGTGACAAATCTATTACCTTTAACAGTCAGCGGAGTAACTGACAATAGTTATGGAAAAAAATATAACATAAAACCGTTATTTTCGTATCTTGCAAATGATCACTGAAAAGTCAACTTTTGCAAGATTTATTCATATTTTCACTCTGTTTTTTGTAGAGACCTCTGGTATTCCCATGTTTCAATTCACCGAAAGTTTCATTATGTCTGCAATGATGGTGTCTAGTGTTCACAGAAAAATAAAATTTTCAACTTTTTCAACATAAAATAAGTGAAATCTGTCCCATGGAGGCCCTTTTTGAATTGTAAATTAACCATACTTACAGAATTTTCACATGGGATGGTATAATTTTTTAAGAATTCAGGAGACTTTTTAGAATTAAATATTAAAAATTCATATCGATTAGAGATTTTTACACAAGAGGTTTGAAAGTAGTGAAGTTATGAGAAAAGTAACTCAAATCTGTTATACTTTTAAAAATTAAAAAATCAGGAAAAGCCTTGTCCCATTTCTGTACATGTTTTTATGCTTTAATTTTCACAAGGAATTCATATTTGGGCTTAATTTTACAATTTGTAGCCATTTCAATGATTTCGCCAATCACTTACTGGAATTTCCAAGGAAAGACAACTCTTGCAATCCCAATTTGTAACTGATTCTAGTTATTATCTGTAACTCAAATCAATTACAGCTGACTGTTTAATTAAGATAAACATAGGACATAACCTAAACTTTCCTTTATACATTTTTCAGTGACAACTAGATGTACCTGTTTTCTTTTTAATTCTTTCAAAATTCTGGGATGGTGGCGTTTACATAGCATGTATCAAAAACAATGCTAGGTAGATAGTTACAGATATTTACAAATAAATTTCAGACAATTCCCTATGTTTAAAAATTTTTATACCTTCAATTTTATCTTCATATAATTTCACATGACTGATGTCCACATCCTTCAGAATGTTCGCAAACTTGGCCGTCACTTTCCATACATCTGTACCAGGCCTGTGTCCAGTAAATAAATATTAAAACTTTGTTTTTAATCAATCTGCTAAAATCAGATCTTTGATTTGTCACTACACAGAGATCAATCTTTCTGTAGTGATATAACAATCAGAAAAAGATCAGTCTTTGAGTAATAACATAATATTTAGGAGTAGATCAGAAAAAAAAATCCATCTTTGTGTAGTGACTTAATATTCAGAGAAAGATTAGTCTTTGTGTAGTGACAAAACATTTATGAGCAGATCAGATTTCAATCAGATTGAATAAAGAGATAATTAATTCACAGTGTGAAGTATTAAAGTGTTTTACATTAAACAGAAATTGCATTCAAACAGTCATTTCAACTTTTGTATACCAGTATGGATAATCTAGACATTTAAGTTCACTGTTCTATAACAACTGTATGTTTCTAAAACAGTGAAATATATCAATGACAATCTTTGGGCAGTTGTCTTACCCCAGTGTAGTGTCCCTAAGTGATGGCGGCGGGTTCCAGAGTTTGAGGTTTGCCAACATCCAGTCTGTCCACTTCTTGACGCCAGGAATCAGTTCCTCCAGATCGCGACTGAACATGTGACAGGGGTAATCCGAGGAGGTTAGGTGTTTCGTTAACTCGAGGGCACAGCAGTCCAGGAGAATCCCAAACATATCCAGACCCAGCTGCACAGCATGTTCCTGAAGCTCCGAGCGGAAGTCTTCAGCCATGGAGAGATCTAAAAATAGAACAAGCCAGACCACAATCATCAGCATGTTGTATAGAGAGATTCCAAGAAAACAAAAAAACTCAAGAAATGAACAACATATAAATAACTTCTTAGGACTCTTCATTACTATAATAGACATAATCTGGGGAAATGATCTACATACATGTATAATTTCCTAGGATTCTTTATCATAAACCACTACATCCACTTGCTTATAACCATTGTTAAAAAATCTCATTCTTACAAGACTGAAGATTTTAAATGACTACAAAAATGCTAAAAGCTGTATCTGAATTTCAAACTTGCAGATCATTATGTGTCATGTATAAAATCTGGAATGATTTCTTGTCCGAATAATTGTAGATAATTACCCGTAATGTAATGCATGCTGTTACTGATATTTACTACATTTCAAGCAATCAATTAGAACAGTATCAAACCTTTCAAAGCTGTATTTTCTATGGCAAACATGTTAATGGCCATCAGTTGAATCAGGCGGCTGGGAGGCAGGGCTCCGTATCGCAGCAAGGCCTGAAATTCCTTCAACATCTGTCCACAACTCTCAGGGAAAGACTCCCGTCTAAAAATAGTTTTCAAATGTAAAGCTATCATATAAACCACCATTTTGTTTATAGCCAAATATATATCTAATTAAACAAATACAAAAACACAATGATAAGACAGTCATTGGATAAAGCATTTATCTTGTGAAAACTTACCCGACTTTTGTAAACAGCATTCCATGAACACTGAGGAAGCTCAGGTTGAATCTTTTGTTCAGCTGCAATATTTACATTTAACCAAATACATAAGCATGTACTATATATGCAGATGCATGTAATTTTTAAAGAAATTACCACAATATTCCATTTTTATTCTTTAAATTGATGGCAATCCATTTTTATCCAGTGTTACCTTTGATTTTAATGACCAGCGTGCATCACATTCAAAAACATTTGAGAAAAGAAGCAGATATGTTAGGTATGCAATTATGTCTGACCTCTACAGCCTCCAGTTTGTCAAGATCGTCATCCTCTCCCTCTTCCGTCTTACCCTCTGAGCTTGTCCCATCGAGTGACACCCAGATTTCAATCCTCTGTCCATGGTGTGACCTCTGAGGGGTCAGCTTTCTCACTTTCTCTCTCTCTTCTTCTTTCTTTTGCTCCACAGCCAGAGTCTGATGTAAAACATTATCATTACATTACATGTAGTAGTTATTAGTTACACAGAAGATGAACCCACTTGAAGTAAACAGTGCTTTTTGTACAATTAGACTGTTAATAATTTGCATTTGAATGAACTTCCAGAAAATATCAGACAGGAAACAAATTTTAATTAGTTCAATAATCAATACACAGTGGAGTAGGAAAATATGTTCATGAATTACTTGTGGTAATCACATTTAAGAAATTAAACCAGATCATTGATTGAATTTGATTAGAGATGTTTTTTTGTTTCACTGTGGCATGTAATTTTTTTTATGTTTTCTTTTAAACTATTTATATCTACTAACTAGTTCCTCTCTGGTGTCTGCTTTTGACAAACTGTGTTTTGTGTACTGTGTACACTGTGATATTACATTTCTACCTGTGGCATCCACTTTAAAACATTGATACCTGACACTCTTGCGTATGTTTCTTACACTGTTTATATCTACTAGTTAAGGTGTGTTCCTGTTTTGCACACACTGGATAAGAAGGTTTAGGATGATGGGTGTGAATATGTTTTGATAACATTTTTAGTCTGCTCCCCATCTGTGATTAACCTGAGATTTACCTGTGTTTCAGCAGAATTCAGTCATTATTTTAAACAAAAAAGATCTGTGAAAAACACTAAAAAAAAAATAATAAAATAACTACAAGGAAACTAAACATTAATAGATAAGAAAACACTAAAAATTGATCTTAATGCATGCATGATGCATTACATCTTTCGCTGACAGTGCTGATAAGTGCTGATTATTAAATATGATGTATGATAATTCCTATGTTTACAATAGTTCTACCTTGATTTTAAGTGGTTTATAAAATAAATCGAGAAATAAATTGCAAAAAATACTTAATAAATGGTTGTTGTATTGAAAATAAATCTCTACATTTCCGCAAAGTATGATACAGACTACAGTACTACAAATAGCCGTCATCTTACCTGGACCAATTTCCCATTTGCACACATTTTTTCTGTATCTAATAGTCAAATGTGTGCGGGAACACAGTTACATGTATTTTACTAATGATACTAATGATATATGTTAGTCAAGAGCTCTGCAGAGCTTGTTTTCCCATGTTGTGCAATACTCACCACCTAGAAATAATGTATTATCTTATCATTTGTCCATGCTGATCTTAATTTTTCAACTTTCCACACTACCAGCAAGGTGAACAAAAAGCAATACATACAAGACAAAAATAGTGCAATCCATCATGAAAGATACAAGGCACTGACTGATTCCACAATCCAATGTAACTAAGAGTTATCTCCCTCAACACCGATGAATTTTGATACTAGACTATCTCGCACACAGCAGGGACAATGCCATTGTTTTCTAAGTGAATAACAATTTGTGTTGATGTCTAAAGTGTTTTATGTTTTTTGTCTGAAATTTCAAATTGACACAGTCCAGAGTTTCAGCTTTTATCCTCATTAGAGTGATACATACATGAATGAATGGAGCAAAACTTAGAAGCACAGAAGCATGTGACCAACATCAGGTGATTGAATTCACTCTTAACCTGAGAAAAAAAATTTGATAGCAAGATACAGAATTCAAAAGTGTGCACCTGATCATACAAAGTGAAATATCAGGCATTTTATTGCAAAGAAAGAATGCCAACTGTGCTCTCATATAAAAGTGTATCAAACTTAAGCACATATTTGCCTCAGAATTGAATATTTCTGCAACAAAACCTAGCTTAGTTTTCCATCATATAGATTTTACATAATTTAACGTGTTGTGGAAACTATAACATAGCAGCTATACTGTGGAATCGTTAATTTCTGTAGGAACTCAATTTCTCTGGATTTTACTGTATCCCTACACCAAGAATTTCAAACCAAAACAAATTACAAAATTCATGTTTCAATGTATGCAAACCATATCCATGAAGTTACATTACAGGCAAACCACAAAAATGGGCCTCCTCGAATTTAAATACTGTTGACGTATTTAATTTCATTGGGAAAAAATGTTGTTGTTTTTGACGTGAACACGATTTCCTGTGGATTAATTTTCGTTGTTTGTGATCACTTAAAAATTACATTATACATACGAAGTACAAACAATGTTGCATATCTGCAATCCTAACATGCCTGAATACCGTTATGATACACACGCCATTATTTGTCGAAGCGTGCCATCATTCACACCTATTTGCAAACAAATAATTACTTGGTGGTCTGTGTAAGCTTGGATCATTTAAATTTTTTTACTCAAGCCATTATGATGTTTAAAGCATTATTACTGTATTCCATATGGCTATAAAATTTGTTTAACAAAAAACTGGACATACTGGTAGAAACAAGGCTCGTGTGCTCACCCTGTTTAATGTTCACAGGGCACATCAGGACAAGAATGTCTTCAACCTGTTACAAAATAACTATTACTTTGAATCTTAAAGCGCACTTAGTCCTAAAAATAATGATTACTGTCAGCTAAATATTCAGCAGAAAAGCAGATCTTTAAAGATGTAGTGTACAGTGTGTTTTATACAGCCCCACTGTGTGAGCTCCTGACCCACGGGTTACATGTTTCACAGCATAGGTAGTCTCTATGATTATTATAACTGTCTACTCAGGCTCGGAAGTAAATGTGAGGATTTTAGAAGAAATGTGGCCTATCAAACCTTGAATTCCACACTTTGGTAGAGGCCTCCATGCCAATTTATAACTACTGTACAAATGTAGATCACTTTTATTTTGCAAGACATTATTTTCACGAGGTTACAGTGATGTGTTCATTCACGAGACATAGGCACTTTTGTTCATAATTGTCCTCTATATTTATGAGTTCATTCACGAGAACTAAATTTTCATGAATGAATAGTATTGCAAATTACATGTAAATAATGTTTTCCTGAATAAAACTTTGTTTACAGCATGCACTCAGTTTATCTACAATACGTTCTGGAGTAATGAAGAAAATTTTGAAAGATATAGTACCTTTCCTTATGAAAGCAGCCATGAATTTCACATATATGGGTAGAGACTACATTACTCATAAAATGAGCACTTAGGTTTTTCTGCCACTTGTTTAGGAGTGAAGTTTTCGAAAGATTACAACATTTCAAAAAGTTTTGGCCACATTCAAAGGGGAAAATGACCAAAAAATCAAAGACATTCTGGACCTCTACAGATCCTACACAACATATATGGTGAAAAATGGTCAAAAAGTTCCTGAGAAGAGGTTGAAATCTTTAAAAGTTGAATATACATGACAGACAACGGCTGACAGAAGAGTTCAGATAGCAAGAGATCATCTGAATCAGAGAATGGCCTGAAACTGACTTATCTCCCTTTTCACATGTTTACCTTTTTTCGTGCCTCATCAAACAAATTCAGCAGACCCTCTCTAGCCGTGAGGAATGGATTGCTGGCTGCTAAACTCCTCATGTAGTAATACACAGCATCTAATTTCCTCCTCTGTAACAGGAAACTCGGAAGTATGAAGATAAATGTTGAATGTCATCTTTCAAGAATAAATGAAATTTTTAACCATTATTTCTATGTTTTTCAAACAATCTTTGATTTCTAGCTAAAAATTGAGATGGAACACAGAGATACAGACCTACTATTTCCAGACATTGTTCTTCATAAACATTGAGTGATTGTATTGAAACATCTGAGTAACATGGCTATGTAAACAAACATACAGCTCTGAGTTTGGGGTTCAAATGCATGTAATTAGTATTTAATAAATGTTTGATGATATGTCTTGACAAATTGTAGTGGGAAAATATGTCACAAATTCTTTGATATCAAACTTTTGAGGCAGTAATGTCAAAATATGGGTGTGTAATATCTGCAGTAAAATTTGGATTGTAGAGTGGCAGTTTTTACAATGGTGAGACGGTAGCTCTATAGTCCACATCCCATTACACCTGTTTTAATTTGACTTATCCACCCCAGTCAAGAATACATTTTATATGGGGCAGATATCAACACAAGTATGATGCTTATTTGACAGTTACACATTGTGAATCAATGACCCAGAGACCATTTTCCTTCATCAGACCTTAGACCTCTTGACCCTGAGGTTGAGGGGGGTCTTTTTCATCGCATGGTGAGATTGTGTATGAATGTTTGGGTGATTTCTGGTTGAAAAAGAATATACATAAAGCCCAGAAACCACTTGCCATGGACAACCTAATTTCAGTACATCCAAAAACAAATGTGTTGTGGGGCAAATGGTCAAAAACAGCAGCAAAAATTACGCTGGATACAGCAACGTAAACTTCCTAACCAATAATATTAGCAAAGACTTAAACCTACAGTGTATCTGTAAACATTGATGCCAGTCTATAAATATAGTAATACTTTTTAACTGAATTCACTCACGGTATACAGCCCTAGTATTGCCAGCTGGTTGTATGGACGACCATTCTTAGGTGCCAGTTGTTGAGCTTTGGTATACCAACTGAAAAAGAGTAAAAGTAATTTAATGATATATTAATAGAAACGTTAGTGATTTAAACACCAGCCCAGTTCTCTCTCTTCACATCTCTATCTGCCCCTCTAAGAGGTTCTAACATCAGTGAAAGAAATCTCAATACTTCATATACATAAATCTACATTTACCGTTCAAATTTGAACATTTTCATTCATCCTTTACATCCATATACAGGTTTATTCATAAAAACTTATTTTAAAAAATTATTCTAGATGCCGGTTTTCACCAATACATTATTATGTAATGATATGCTTTGCAGCCTGTGAAGCTGAGAATTTCCACCTTCTAGCTCGTCCATAGTTGACCTTTCCACTGTGGTTCATCTGTTCCCTGTAGCGGGCAATGTCGCCCAGGTTTATCATCAGCCTTTGGATACTAAGGACGGCCAGCTTGACGTTCCGACTCTGATTCTCCTGAACAGACAAACTGGAATCCAAATAATCCTCCACATTAAACCCATACTTCTGCTGCAGCTTCTGAAGGAGCTTGTCAAAGAATGTTGTCCCCTGCAAAGTATATTTCACATTTTCAAAAAATGCTACAAGTTTTCACATGACCTTATAGCTCCAACTTAGACTCATATGGTTTACTGTATGTGATTCAAATAATTTTGGCAAACATTTGATTTGTACACAATACCAAATTTGTACATTAATTTGCATATACAGAAATTATTTATGAGCACCTTCATTTTCAGCTTGAAGCAACCTCCTAAATTGCACAAAAATAAAGTTTTAGCATTTTTTTTTTCAGATTTCAATCCTGTATGAGGTAGTAGAAAACCCATGCAATGCTACATCATTTAGATCTTCAACACTAAACAATGGTACCTAATCCTGCTCAAAAACACAGTGCTTACTAAGTAGATGAATGGTACTTCACCCAGCTCAATAACGCAGCACTAAGTGGACAAATGGTACCTCATACTGCTCTTTAACACAGTGATTAGTAAGTAGATGAACAGCACCTCATCCAGCACTTTAACACAGCATTTAGTAAGTAGATGAACAGTACCTCATCCAGGATTTTGGTGAGTTCTGTTTTACTGCTGTCGTCCTCCTTGTCCTCTGACAGCTGCCGCCGGAACATCTCAATCACCTGGTAATATACAGATTTCCATAACAACTGCTCCACGTTATGCTTGCTCGCGACCTCTACATCAATCAGGATGATCTGCTCCAATTTCTGCTGCAGTTCAAGTCTGAAAACAGCAAATCAAATGACCCAAGTGCAAATGGGTACACTTCAGACAACACAGAACAACATATATTATGTTATCTGTCTATATAAATGTGCACAGTAAAAGAAGCTTTCTTTCCTCCAGTGTGAAACATTTGCCATTTAAAGTTAACATAGTACATGCATAATAGCGGTGAAAACTTCTTATCTTGATAATTATTTCCTTCAAGTCATTTTTTATTCAGTTCAGACACTAGCATGTATAATGTCTTATACAGATGACTCGACAGCTTGAAGTTCAAGTGACCTTGGTAAAACTTCAGAAGACTGAAGGTTCAAAGGTCTAATCAAAACCAGAAATTAAAGGTCCGACCATAAAGGTTCACATTTTACATAGTAACCTGATTGCATATTCTACAACACCTGATATTACTTTTACACACTTTCCTTCATGTTTTCAAGTAACTGACATAATTTCAACAACACAGAGCTTTTTACTGCATAACTAAGATTTCTTCTTCTTCATTTTTATGTATTTATTTGCTCTTTGTTTCATGCTGAAATAGACATACATACTTACAAGATAAATTTCTCATAAATTTTCAAGTTTCACAGTCACTAACTACATGGAGCACAATCGTCACAATTTCCAGCTGCTTTACACAAAGTACACATTCTTATCACGGGCGTGTCTCCGAATTTTTTTAATCAAAATTAATGTCTCCTTGTCAAGTTAAAATAAATTCTAAATTTTCTTTATAGTCAGAGGTAGGTTAAAAACTGACCAATTAAACGATTAATATTTCACCCTGAAAAGAAGTCCAGAAAGTAAATCCCTAATTAACACAACCAACTTATCCCCTGCCATTTCCTGTTATCCAGAGTAAGGCACAAGCAGAAATAATAATACATTGGAGTGATGGTGAGTGTTTGTTACCTCCAATTCGAGATTTAAAAACAATGAAATATGTTTTAAAAGGATTCAAAAGTCACTCCAAGAGATCAAGAACTTCGAAAGATCAAATGTCAAGTCATCGAGAATCACCTGTAACATAAATTATCTGATTGGTTTATCACACATCGACATTCAAAATGGACAATGAAAGCAGTATGTGTGATTCTACATTATGTCTCAGCAACCTATTTTCCACCAACATAGACACTAGGTAAGCTTTGGCTTTCTTTCGTAAGATATGACAGATCATTGTATGAGCTGACTGTACAGTGTTTACTAACAGATCATTGTATGAGCTGACTGTACAGTGTTCATTAACCGATCATTGTATGAGCTGACTGTACAGTGTTCATTAACCGATCATTGTATGAGTTGACTGTACTGCATTCATTAACAGATCATTGTATGAGCTGACTGTACAGTGTTCATTAATTGATCATTGTATGAGCTGACTGTACAGTGTTCATTAACTGATCATTGTATGAGCTGACTGTACAGTGTTCATTAACCGATCATTGTATGAGCTGACTGTACAGTGTTCATTAACTGATCATTGTATGAGCTGACTGTACAGTGTTCATTAACTGATCATTGTATGAGCTGACTGTGCAGTGTTCATTAATTGATCATTGTATGAGCTGACTGTACAGTGTTCATTAATTGATCATTGTATGAGCTGACTATCATTGTATGAGCTGACTGTACAGTGTTCATTAACTGATCATTGTATGAGCTGACTGTACAGTGTTCATTAACCGATCATTGTATGAGCTGACTGTACAGTGTTCATTAACCGATCATTGTATGAGCTGACTGTACAGTGTTCATTAACTGACCATTGTATGAGCTGACTGTACAGTGTTCATTAACCGACCATTGTATGAGCTGACTGTACAGTGTTCACTAACTGATCATTACATTAGCTAACTATTCTCTTACCTTAACCTGTAAACATGTTGCATTGACTCAGGAGACTGTCGTCTTGACACAAGGTTCGTCAGCTGGGAATCCATGTGACACGCCTCCTGAAACATATGCTCAGCAAGCATTCTGCACTGAGTCCTGGATCGGCCAGCATGCATTGGGTCTATTTCACCATCTCTATAGCACAACACTCATATTCTAATTCATGCCTTTTATCACATCTACATCCTATGCAATTCATATAATAATATTTACATTTCTTTTTGACATTGATATCTTTACAAATTGTAATCACAGATTTTTCCTCATGAACGTATTGTAGTTGCTGCATATGAATCTTGTTACATAGAGTATGTCCATTTTAACAGATGGGAATTTCAATAGAAATCAAAATAGGATATAAATGTAAGAAATAAATTTTATTTTTTGAAAATACATGCGGGGTATGAACTGTAGTGATTCACACCAGTATAATTTTCATGAAGCACTAATGCTCTTTGTGAAGTATACCGTCTTGAAGTATTGCCTTTCGTGCCCTCACATATATTTTAATCCTCTTGTTCACAAAATATAGACTGCAATATATAATCTAGAATGTGTTTGTGAAATACTATGCCCCTAGTGGCAACAAAGAACAATTCCAAAGTTTAGGTCACAAGGTCAAAAATTTAAATACCATAAAAAAGATCTTGTCACAAGGAATACTCATATGAAATATGAGAGCCCTATCACTCACCATACCAACTGAGATATTGCTTAGGTTCACTTTTCTTAAAAGTAGGTTAGACTCCAAGGTCAAGGTCACAAGGTCAAAAAACTTTGGTATCAAAAGAAATGTTTTTTCACAAGGAATACACATATGAAATATGAGGGCCTCGTCACTCAACATTTAAAAGTAATGAGCAAGATTAAAACAATATGCCATCCTATCTTCGATATGGAGGAATGAAAAGCTGTAAACTGTCATATTTGACATAAACACAAATATCAACTGTGTTTGACTTTCTAGTACTACAAAAGACCTATTTTCATATTCATATTGTTTTATATTAACCTAACTTACCCTGAAAACTCTGTATCATCTTCTCGGTACATGGATGCATCCCTGTACATGGCAGGATATCCGTAATAGAACCCAGGCATTGGAGGGCCAGGCATCGCATGTCCCCCATACACAGGGTCCTGATAACGTGGATCATATCCTGCATAAAATGGGGGATAGCCCCTGTACTGGGGTGGTATGGAGGGGAAACCTCCAGGAGGTGGCATCAAGGGGTGTTGTTGAGTGGGTGGGGACTGAGGAGATTCCTGGCCAGAGGGGTCCCTGAACTTCAGCTGTGATGTAGAGGTACCAGAAGAGGCACTTGGAACCATTATCATCTTGTCTGGATTTTTGGGATCAAACAGCATTCGTTGACCTGCATTGCTATGTGGATGTGAGTCTCTTGGGTTATATCTGCTTCTCTCACCTCTGTGACCCATGTTGTGGAATTCTACATGTTGCTTACTGGACTGAGAAGTAATGTCAGAGGTATCCGTATTGGCTGGGAGTTTAATTATTCCTCCACCCTGAGCAGTGCTTTCAGGACTCTTTGTTTCCTCTCGTTCTGTCTGATGACTTCCAAAATTTCTGCTATCATAGCGACGGTTATATTCCCTGCCTCCCTTGGTTTCATACATCCCAGACCCTTCTCTTTGCTCCCCAGAGAATTTCCGCTGCCGATTGTCATTCCCAAATGCTCTATCATTGTGTCCACCCCTTCTTTCATTATCAAACCCTCCTCTCCTGTATTGCCTTTCTGAAGGCCTGCCAAAGTCCTCCCTATCCTCTCTCTGGCCTCTTCCTCTACCTCGTCCCCTTCCCTTTGGACTTTCCCTGTCTTTCATCATGACTTGTCTTTTCTCATCTCTAGCAAATGTCACCTTCAGATTCAGACTACTTGGATCAGTCAAAACTTCCTTGCTGCGTGATTCTTTGATGCTAGCATTACTGCCTCTCCTGCGATTTCTTCTCCTGGGCCAGGTGTCTGTGCCGTATACATCATCTTCTGTGTGGTAACTCCTCACACTATGGACACTTGACACACTTGAATCCCGACTCTGTCTTCCATTGCTGGATCCTTTTCGACGTCTGTCTTTTTTTCGACTTCTAGCACCATCACTGTTCCGTCTCTGCCTGAAGCCATTTTCATACTCCTGATGACTAGCATTAATATTCTTGTCATTCTTCATATGTTTCACATTTCCATATGGCCTGCCTCCTTGGTTTCCTACATTCCTGTCATCTTCTAAATTCCGCTGCATAACCTGACCTCTCTCCAGGGCCTCTCTGGCTTTGTCCACAGTCTCTATAGCTCTATCCCAGTCATTGAATCCACCTTTCTGATCCAAGTATTCCTGCAGTTTTCTGGTTTCATCATGAACATGTTCTGCCATTTCCCTCTCTACCTCCTCACTCCAGTCAAGAATTCTATTTGTTGTCTCTTCATCCATACTGAGATCACTTGCATTACTTACATCACTGCTAACACTCCCAGCTCTAGGACGCCTCATGGCTGACAGTGAATATCGCTTTGACCCCTGTTTACCACTTCCACTGCCAGTGCTTGTCTCATTTTGGACCTGTTTTGTGGAATCAAGCTCAGAGACAGAACTATTTCCATTCTTTCTCTCAAACACCATTGTTGGTATGACATCTGACATGCCTTGTTCATTATCAGTGTTCTCCACTTTTTTCCGGTTCCCTCCACTGCCCTCAGCCCCTCTGTCTCGCCTCTCCCTGGGCTTTCTCTGAGGTTTAGGGTCCTCCTCCTGCCAGCCACTACTTTTCCTACCGTCTTTCTGCCTACCAAACCCTCCTCTCCTCTCCTCAGGTCTCTTGGACTCATCCTCCCGGTACCCTCTATCAAGTTGTTTTACATGACTTCCTCCACTCTGTTGCTGTCCCTTCTTAAAATCACTTTCCCCTCCTGCAAACTTTCTCTCCTCTGCATTTTTTCCACTTTTTGGTCTATTCTCAAAATCTTTCTGTAGCTTAGCTTTATTTAAATGATGACCTGAAGAGCCCCCTCTGACTACATTCCCAGCGTCTGATTTTGGCTGCTGACTTTTCAGTGGCTCCCCTTTCAATGTTGATCTGTCCAATGGATTGTGGGGACTTGGTGGATCTTTAGACTCTGTCTTCCCACCAGCTTTTGGCTGACCACTAGATGGCACTCCATCAATTACCACCGTCACTTTTAAATCTTGCTGGTCTCCTTTTAAATTGATTTTGCGCGGAGAAACATCGTGACTTGGTTCTGTTTCGGACACCTCGTCATCTTTTGTCTGTTGTTCCAATATTTTGCCTTTTGGAACATACCTCTGAATTTCTGGCCGTTTAGATCTGTGTTTCCTCTGGTCAGACCTCTCTTTGCTGAGTTGTATATTTTTTATGTTTGAACTGATGTCATCAATCTAAAATGTACAGTCAGTTAAATTTATACCATGACACAATATTTACTGGCAATAATTTCTCAAGCATTTATTGAAATTTGTTGTTTATAATTTCTTCACCATGTTTTAAAAGTATTCTTTGTTTAATTGTACAGCATCACCCAAATATTATCAATATCTCATGAAGACTCTGCTTTATGATCACACAAATGTGAAAATAAACAGGCTGTTTTGTATTTTAAAACGGATATGTTTGCTAAGGCATACATCCTTTGTTCAATCAAACTTTTGCATCAGACTACAGTTTAATCTCTTCATCAACAAGATGAAGTGCTCTCACACTACATGCATATAAAATATATTTCAGTATTTAATCTTACAGTTTTATCAATTTCCTTTCTCTGAACTTTTCCTATATCTTCCCTCTTTGAACTGTTCTACTACCCCCCCCCCCCCCCCCCCCCCTCTGAGCTGTACAACCATGAACCTCTATAAGCTGTTCTCTGTCTCTGTCGCTCTCTCTCTCTTTCTCTCTCTCTCTCTGAGCTATTTTACTAACCTCTCTCTCTGAGCTGTTCTCTTTGCTATCAGTACTGGGAGTCTCATCTTCTTCCCAGTTCTCCCCCTGATAATCTTCTAGAACTTTAGGAGACCTTCTTGGAGGTTGGTATATACCTCGGGTAGGTCGTTTGTTTCGCCTTTTTTGAGTTTCTAGAAAATCATATGTAGATCAATAGTTAAAATACATGTATATCTTTCTCTCCTTTACAACTAACATACTGATGTGGATAGAGGGAGGGTCAAACATGGAATTCACCAACTCCAGGGAGGCCCCACATACTTATATATGAATTGTTTGAAAATTATTTAGTCTTAAAACAGTTACTTTTAACAATCACACAAACTGCATGTTAAACAAAGAAACAAAGTTATCATTATTTTAAAAGGCTATCCTTTACCATTTTATGAGTCCCTGTGCATAAATGCACATTAACTATTCAGGGATTAGAATAGGTTCTTATTACCCCTTGGTCATCATAAGAGGTGACTAAATGGGGCAGTTCTTTGAATGGGACTGCAAAAGCAAAGGTCCCATGTAACAGCAGGTGCCCAAGGGTCATAAGCATAGGCCTAACTTTCGTGACCCTTCACCAACAATAGTAACATCTTAATGTGAGTGAAAAATTCTCAAGAGGGATGTTAGACATTACACTACCAACCATATTCAGGGCTTGGGATGGTGAACAAACTAGGATAAAAGTGTTTTTCACAAAATAGAATTTGCATTTAAATTTTCTTATGCAGTGTTTACCAGTCTGTCTCTCACATCAAGATCATATTAACAGGAAACATTAGTTGTCTTTTTTTAAATGAGTTATTTATCCTTAAGTATTGTAAACAATATAATGATGTTTAACAGCATGCACACAAACATTCATGTTGTCTAACATGGCTGTTTAATAGATATGCGTATTTACAAATATACTTTTACCAACCTTATGCATTGGCATTTTGGAATTGCGTATATATATATATATATATATATATATATATATATATATATATATATATATATATATATAGTTACAAGATACGTGACAGTAAGGAAGGAATATCACCATAATGCAAGCTAAATAGTTGGGATTCTTACTGGTGTGATTTTCTTTAGTATGCAATTAAAAAATATTTAACACATGTGCGAGAGTTTTGATACACTAAAAATGAAAACTACATCTTTGCAACATATAGGAACACTGCCTGAACACCTGAGGCATCGAATAAATTCCAATGGTGTGCAACTTGCGATCTAACTGTGGCAAACAAAGCATAGTATCAACATGTCCACTACACTCATTTCATGTCCACCGCATGAATAGTGTATCTTTTTCTTTGTTGATGTAAGTAGAGAATTCAAACTATGTTACATATGTTGTTGTATCATTACTACAACATAGTCATTGTATTGTAAGGAAATAATTTGAGATAACATGTGGTGTGCTGACAAAAATCCATTGGTATTTCCTTGTCCTTATTCATTCCACCCACATGGATCTGGAGAAAACTGAATTGTAAGCAGCCATTGGTGAATTTCTGTGAACTTTGCATTAAGAAGAGAGTCGAAGACATATAGCAAGGATGAAGTCTGCAGATAGTTCTATTGGTAAAAGACCTCAAAAATGATCTGACCATGACTGCATGTGGATAGAACTGAATATTGCAGTACATTATAATTGTAAATGCTGTAGGTAACTAGCAGGAACGTTCCATGCATGAAGAAAATCCCACACCATCCAAACCATTACACTGCAAACTATGTATCCAACACCACACATACTCCCAAATACATCAAAATTCTAAAATTCTACTCCACTAGAACCCCATACAAACCCAAGAAATGTCTCAAACAAACATCATACAACTACTCCTGTAGCCAGCAAGAGGTTCAGCGACGACACTCTTATTCAATGGTATCATGTATTTACATTTTTGTATTTTATTTTCATTACATTTTATTTTCATCTTATATTATTTCAGGGGCCTCCTTGGCCGAGTGGTTAGAGCATTGCGCTCAAAATCACAAGGCCTCTCACCTCTAGTCAGCGCTGGTTTGATTTTCGCTCGCGCTGATATATGTGAGAAAGTTTGCCAGTTTACTTTCAGAAGGTCAGTGGTTTCTTCCCAGGTGCATTGTATCTGGGTACTCTCCTCCACCAATAAAAAAATGGACGCCACCAGATAACTGAAAAATTGTTGAGTGTGGCGGAAAACAATAAACAATCAATCAATCTATTATTTCATTTATCATTTTTTCACTGATCTATATAAGGAATGAAGGGACATTAACTGAGGCTCCTACACCCTTTGCAATGTTTATATCACAGGAACTTTAAATGTGTCACATTTCTTTGCATTACATTTACATAAATGAGAATTTCCTTCATGTGCTGCTTACAATAATACAATGGTAGATACATGACAGGCTGGTATCAACTGATTATCAAAACCAATATTCAGTTTGATGTATTAATATTTTTATATTGTGCATGGTGACCATTCAACTTAAACATATTTTGTACATGATAACTTCAGCACACCAAATATGTCATTTTAGTGTACATGATAACCAGCCAACTGTTACACATTTAAAAAAAAATCTGCATATGAGCTGACTATTGAAGACTGTATACAAGGTGACTGTCTGCATACAAGCTGGCTTGTGTACAAGTTGTCTAGATACCAATTCATAATTGAACAAATCGGTTTTTTTCCTATGGACTCATTAATCTCTAGAGCTTTGCATCCCTTTTATGAAACAGTATATAACTAATGGCAACCACAACATTTGGACCAAAGGGACACTCATGCAGTGAGCTCCAAAGATGAGGACAGAAAAAAATTTAAGTTTACGTACAAATCCTATAAATTTCTCTGTAAGGTAAAATTCTCATAATCCTAGAAAACATTCTTTTGATCTTACTAGTCGCAAAGTCACATTGCATTGACCTGACATTATAAACTTACATGGATTAACTCAATTTCCTCCTTTTCTTATGACCCCCTGCATAATGCAGTGCAGCATGTTTATTGGAAATGTATAGGCCTAATTTACAACAATACGTAATATTGATTATAGACTGGGAAAGACAATAGATGTAATGTAACAGTCTTTGTTTTGACATCATTATGCAAAAAATAACGGGGTAAATTGATTGTTTTGTGCAATAAACTATGCAATCCATTGTTTTTTCTGCATCTAAAAACAGTTACCATTCACATAATTCAAGTTTCTAGTTTCAACTCCTTGGCATAATAAGTGATGCAAATCATAGTGACAGCCACCCCCTTACCAAAGCAAAGCCTATAGTTAAATTTTTAAATTGTCTAGAAGAAATTCAAATTCATATCCTAAGTGACCTGTATAAGGTTAATTATTCTAACCCTAAACACATGTATGCACAAAGAGAACCATACCACTTTACAATTCTGTTGTCTACAGACTGGTCTATATGGAAATATGTAACAGTGAGCTTGATATCTGATGATCACAATTAGCTTGCTAAATTCTAGGTTTGAGTGGAGCTCAAAGTACCATTACCATATTAAGAAATGAAGGCATGTGGTCTAACATATAGCAAAGTTGAATCCACACTTGTTTAATATTTACAGTGAATACTGATATGTTTAATCCTTGTATTTTTAGGTTTATGCTGGTTCTAATAGTAGCACAGTAGACATTAGTATCATAAGCATTTGTCAGACAATAACCCCTCACAGATAATCATAATTAAAATGTCAGAATAATGATAAATCTTCCTCCCAAGAGTTTCGAGGAAACTCTAACTTCCACACATGTTAATGATTACCACTCTAGACAGATGAAGTTTATTTACAGCTAAATAAATTACCAAAACACGAATTACAAAGTGCCATGAAACTGAACAATCAACATCTTTTAAATAGTCAATATATTCCAATGCGTCATTAATAAAATATCCGTTAAAATTTGAATTGAAAACAAAAGTAGTCTTTTTGTAGTAAAACTACGTTAAGTTAGAATAAGATATGAGTGAAATATGAATAACGTTACCATCAATATTGCTTCTATCGGTATTTTTATGTGATTTGTCTTTATCGTGAACGGAAGACTCCAATTCTTTGTATGTTATCCTCACGATTTCAGATTTGGAGGCCATTTTCCATAGCCGCCATATCGTAACTTCAAACATAAAAGAGCTCTAGTCGTGATCATCCCGATGTTTGTGTAGATCACACAGAGCCATGTTCAAATATGATTAGGCTTCATGGGATTTTACTAGAGTTCGATCAAAATCTGTAAACTCTACTGAATGAAAATTTGTGAATATTAAATACTTCTTCCCCATGTTTAATGAAATATATCATATAATATGTGTCAACGCTAGAAACTGTGTTTATTTTAAGTCGGTATGTAAACACAACAATACAACACGAGTTCCAGGAAGCTTTCAAGAATTGTGTTCAAAATTAAATAACTTGTAAATTTAAGATCTGCTTTAAACGAAACTTTTACTAGCATCTGTTTTCATGTATCTTCTACACGATGCGCTCCTTTTTTCTTCTTTTCTTTATGTATTATAACAAGTGTTGTGTTTTAAGTGGCATATAAGCCCGATGGGTCGGGTGTTTGATTCATGCTTTAAACTGCCTACGAATATAATGCATACTCATACGTCACTATAAACAGATAATTTGTTTAGTTACTTACGTATAGATTGCTTAAGTAATGGAATATGTCATGTCTGAAATAAAATGATATGTGACAAACACTAGAAAGTATTTAATTGTGTTCACAATCAATCCCGTGAGGACCCGGGTTAGAATTGGTCCTCAGTACCCCCCTTGCTTGTCGTTAGAGGCGACTAAATGGGGTGATCCTTCGGATGAGACCGCAAGAACCGAGGTCCAGTGTCATAGCAGGTATGGCACGATAAAGATTCCTCCCTGCTCAAAAGCCATAAGCGCCGAGCATAGGTCTAAATCTTGCAGCCCTAATAACAATTGTAAATTGAAAAAAACAAACAAAATCTGCTTTTTAATCTGCAAACAAAAATATGACATAGTCTTGTTTACATAACAAAGAATTGTATATCCCTCTTAAGTAAAAAACTGACGTTCAAATTTTTGGTGACCATTAGAACTATCTTAGTTAAGCATTGTAAACATTAATAATGGAAATATGATTTTTATTTAGATCAAATCGTGCGGGCCCAACCCCTCGAGATGGGGATAGGGACGTTATTCACTACATGAGTTCATTTCATTTTAAAAAAAGGGGTGGGATGGGGGGGGGGGAGTGGAGTGGATTGGACCGTGACCCAATGCATCTTACTTTGCATATCAATATAACTAATTCTGCATATAAAAATAAAAAAAGGGGACCCTCCATCCCGATTCTACGTGGTTGTGATGGCAATTCATATGCTCGTGAATGGTAATTGGTTTAATGATTTACAGCTTCAAATATTATTATGTTATATTATATATATCATATTATCTTTAAATATTTAAAACATTGATCGCACTTTTTAGTACCATAGTAGAACAGGCATTAAATCGCAGTGACTGCGAAGAGTGTCACCACTTTCCAGACGCTCGTGTAAACAATGGAGTACCCACATCGCCAGTCCATTGATCACAGACCGTCGTAGTAGTCGCCGCTTCAATGAACACAGAAATAGTTTTACCAATTACATCTCTCTCTCTCTCTCTCTCTCTCTCTCTCTCTCTCTGGTGGGGTGTTTCAGGGGGGGGGGGGGGGTGTCTCTTTTATCTTGCGGTGGGGTTGTTTGTGTTTTTGTTTGTTTTCATTTCTAACTGCGCTCAGATCCAGTTTATACGATTTTCTTGCTATTTTTAATATTTACACATCAATTCTTTATAATATAAAAATTTGGAAGAATATAATTATTTCTACAAGGTAAATTACACCAATAGTTCAGAATCCAGCGTTTTCTTTGTATATGCACAGGGCACCTTCTGATTTCAATATAAACCATCAGTATATTTGAAAACACAATTTAAAAAAAATCAAATATGTACATGCATTTTCTTAACGTGGGAATTTATGAAATATCCACGTTTCACATCCATAGAGAGGAACAGAGCAAACGTGTGTATCAATGAAGTGTGGTCTCAACATTCAAATTATTCCGTTTCACTCTTTTGAACAAAGAAAATGTACTCTTTGTGCTATTGTTATGTGTCAAATTTACCATTGCGTTTAAAATTAACACTGCAGTAAGCAAATATATCAACAATATTAATCGAATATTCGATATGCTCACTTAGCAACACATGACCCTACTACATGTAGGCCAACTTGTAACTAATTATATAACACTGTGGCAATGCATTGTACACTCAAATAAGTTGGTTGGTTATATTGTTTAACGTCCTGCTCGAGAATCTTTTCACTCATATAGAGACGTCACCACTGCCTGTGAAGAGCTGCTAAATTTAGGCCTATATACTCGGCGCTTACGGCCTTTGAACAGGGAAGGATCTTTTGCGCCACACGTGCTGTGACACGGAGCCTCGTTTTATTTATTTATTTTTTTTGGGGGGGGGGGGGGGTCCGGTCTCATCCAAAGCCCCCCCCCCCCCCCCCCCCCCCCAATTTAGTCGCTTCTTACGACAAGCAAGGGATACTGAGGACCTATTCTAACCCGAGTCCTCACAGGACCACTCAGACAGGTACCGTGACATACATTCTCTGTTAATTGGATAGCAAAAGTATGCAAAGACACCAATATAATTTTACCCATTTCCTTGACTCACTCAAATTATCGCAATACACAAGCATAACCAGTGACTGATCCACTAAAACAGGGGAGAGATACAAGTTTGTACCTTTTCCGCCTCCCACACAACTTGCATAACGAGCGTGGTGCGGGCCACGAGTGGCAGGATCGAAGTCCCAATGCCAATATTTGGCAATGAGGACAGGGAATGGTTCAGTACTTTTCTGTTTACCCTGCGTCCAGTAGACTGCTCCCTGATGGCTAATAATACGGACTCATGAGTATTTCAGGACGTGAGCCCCTCTCCCCCCTCCCTTTTCCCCATTTCGCTTTAAAGGAACTTGTGGAATGGCAATGATACATTCGTGAGGGGTGATAATAGATAATTATTTTCCCCAATAAATAACACATGCCCCCGTCTTTGTCGACAAATGAAGGAAACACAACCCAGAAGCTGCTTTTAATGCCACCCCATTTCCCCACCTACCACAATCATAGATTTAATATTCTTTGAATTAAATATTGAAAGTTTGAAACTCTCTCTCTCTCTCTCTCTCTCTCTCTCTCTCTCAAACTCTCTCTCTCTCCGACCACACCTATAAAGTTTATCTAATACTCTTCTTCGAATTGTAAAAAAAAAATGCTTTTGAGAGAAAATATTAGTTGGACCTGTCCTCACACCACTTGTCCTCACTAATCTGATATTTTGTATCTAAATCTTTCACATGCTATAGGTCACAGTTATGAGGTCGTAATTGTGAGGACAGGATTTTTGTTCTCGTAGTGCAGTTCTGTTCTCACAACTTCTGTCAAATGGTTACAATGTGTCCTCACTTTACATGTCTCTATCTATCTATCTATCTATCTATATCTATCTATCTATCTATCTATCTATCTATATCTATCTATCTATATCTATCTATCTATCTATCTATATCTATCTATCTATCTATATCTATCTATCTATCTATCTATATCTATATATATATATATATATATATATATATATATATATATATAATATTGAAGCTGGAGGCTTTTACACAAGTTTGAAGCAAATTCTCTCTCTCTCTCTCTCTCTCTCTCTCTCTCTCTCTATATATATATATATATATATATATCATAGTCAGAGATTGTGTGTCACTGTAGCACACTTTTCACACTTTTACAGAAATTATTCATTCTTTACATTTAGTGTATTAACGAATCGCTTTTGTTAATAATGTAGATTATCATTATTTGTCAAATTTTCGTAGTCTATAGAATGTGATATTTACTTATGTAATATAAGTCTCTTGATAAAGACGCGTGTTGCGTCGAATTTTATATATACATGTACTTGTAAATGATTTTCACGACCAATACAATAGATATCTAATTTGTCATAGGGTAGAACATTTATATCTCACATATGTACATACAAGAACATTAGTTTCTGTCTGTTGACTTCGTTACACAACTTGTGAATAGCCTTGTCTAGGAAGAAATTCTTACGTGAACCTAACTCAGTAAATTTCCATATTGATGTTTTTATTCCATTACGACCGATTACGGTAAATCTGCTTCGGTAACATATACAATAATAGGCCGATTAAAGCTGTTCGTAAACAACGTGACTGGAGAGAGAGAGAGAGAGAGAGAGAGAGAGAGAGTTTTGACGAGGAATAGACAGATAAATGAAGGTGCTATCATTAGAAATTGGTATAAATGAAAGTTTAAAGGGGTAGGTTTTCAACTTCTGGAAATGGTTATCAATTTTTCTTGTTAAAGCCCGTTGTTTACTGGTGGAAAATTATACCGTTTTGTGGGCTCGGTTATTTGACCTGAGGGTCAATCTTTGCCATTAAACCAGCATTTACATTCCAACATGATTTTGTAATGAAATTCTAAAAGAAGAATTAACTATAGCGGACAAGTAATGTTTGCCAATTATCACCAACACAATTAAAAAATAGAGTGGTGTATTTTTTCATTTCCCCACTTTTCGGATGATTATATTAACTTGTCATATTGCCATGTTAACATGTCAGATAATAATCTTGAAAAAGGATCCCAGTATCTTGTCAGAAAAGCTTACACCATTAACTGTCACATACTTGTCAATATACTCTTCTGACGAGTCGACATAATGATATAACAAGTCGACATAATGATATAACAAGTCGACATAATTATCCGACATGTCGACATAATTTCCTGAAGATCAACATAATATTCCTCGAAGTAGTTGTTGATTTGTCAGATAATTATGTCGTCTTGTCAGATCATTTTGTCGTCTTGACAGATCATTATGTCGACTTGTCAGATAGTAATGTCGACTTATCAGATAATTATGTTGACTTGTCCGATTCTTATTTCGGCCCGATCTTGCACCTAATATACCAGTGATTCTTAGTCTGAATGAATAAAGAAAATTGAAATTGAATTTCACATATAATTATGCTAAGTGCATGACACATCTTGAGCAATTTTATGTAATTTTCAAATTTTTTTTCAATGAAAAGTCGATGTATAAAGATGTGACAAGTCGATATAACATCGGACAAGTCGACATGTGCCACCATGTACATTGTAATCTAGTCCATGTAACAATCTGGTAAATATCTTTCACTATGGAATTGAAGAAAATAAATCTGCAAAACGTAAGATCGTTTTTGATATTTTGTATTCTTTTATATAGCGTATATAGCTATAGATGAAAACATTTGTTTAAAACACCAAGTGTTATTTGAGTTGACGTTTATGAGTGATACCTGATACACATATATGTCACAAACCTTAAATATAGTTATTATAAAACGAACAGAATGCCGAACTCGACTCGTTCATAAATCTTTCAACAGAAGGAACATGTCATGGAATAAAAAAAAATATCATAAGCCATGCAAAACTTAATAGAAATATATATATATATATATATATATATATATATATATATATATATATATATATATGGTTGAATATTGTGACGCGATTTAGAACTCATGTTTGATTCTTGTGCAATAAATTCAAAATTTACAATACGACGAATACCTGGCACACACACACACACACACACACACACACACACACACACACACACACACACACACACACACACACACACACACACAGAGGTGTATATATATATATATATATATATATATATATATAGATATATATATATATATATATATATATATATATATATAAGGCGCGTTCCATTAGTCATAATTAAGCAGTTCAAGTGGGGCGGAGTCAGCTGCAATCGTCTAGGATGAGAAAGAAAGAGAAAACAAAACACATATTGGCCAAATAGTACAATCTCTAATACACTTCCTTTGACGTTAGAGATTTAACACTATAACTGGATCAATATTAATGCACCACAGATTTATCTTAATAAACCAAAATGATTATTATTCAGAAGTATGATTTAAAATACTCAATGTATAGTGGTCATTTTTCACTCTCAAAATGGATGGAGTAATTTTTGTAATTATCATATGATTTTGAAGAGATTTTCAAATACATATAATTCACTGTAGGAATTCATAAAATGTTGGTTTCTGTGTGATTTATTTCACCTTGAAATCTATATAAAAAGCACGATTTTTAACAGATGTATTTTT
This sequence comes from Ostrea denselamellosa, assembly GCA_024699665.1. Classification (NCBI taxonomy): domain Eukaryota; kingdom Metazoa; phylum Mollusca; class Bivalvia; order Ostreida; family Ostreidae; genus Ostrea; species Ostrea denselamellosa. Next base: position 2,754,169 of record JAMZEH010000005.1, on the reverse strand, counting down.
AAAAACATTGTGTTTTTATACAAATTTCTTGGTAAAAAGTAACATAAACAATTACCGTAGATTTTATAATTGTTATCATTTTTTATTTTAATTAATCTATTTATTTTTATTCAATTAATTTTTTAAAGAATATTTTTTTGTCAAGGGCAGAAAACTCTTCCTCAAAGTTTCAATTGGAAAATAATCGGGTTCTAATTGTTTACCAATCACGTGAATTCGGTCTATTTCATCATTATCTATAACATTTACCTAGAGTTAAATCGTTCAATATCCTTCCGTTATACATTTAATAAGCAAAGCATATAACTGCATCTACTTGTAGCCACAGTCACTAGGATTTAGATCATGTTACCTAACCTATTAAGCTTTGTATTTATTTAGCTATGTATGTCATGCTACTTTATGTTTGTTGAATAATTTCTGTCTTGAACACACTTTATAGATATACACTATATAGCACATAGCATTACCACCCACCCCCCACCCCCCACCCACCCCTAAAAAAAAAACAACAAAAAAAAAAAAAAAAAAAAAAAAAAAAACAAGAAGAAGAAGAAAGAAACGAAAAAAAAAAAATTACTTACCTGTTGTGAAAGTGAAAATTATTGTTATATAAACGTTTTGAATGTATATAGAATTGGCCCTGTACGTCAGCAAAAATGAAATGTATATGGATATCGATTACGTTCACTTTCAAACTGGCGTTCAATCTATTGTACATATTCTAAGGACACCATTTCTTTTCCCCCGTGTTCTCCGGGGCCTAATTAAGCATACTGGATTGGGTTTGGATATTTTCATTAAACATGCGTAAATGCATACATCTGATTAAACGGTTCACAAAAATTCTTTTTAATTACTTCTGAAGTACAAAATATATAGATAACAATTTCTATAAAATACGGGGGGTGGGGGGTGTTTTAAAAAAAAATTCAATAAGTGCACGTGCAAAATCACAATTTTTATTCATATCCTTATATTGACCACATTTTCTAAAACCTTCACATTTTCCAAAAGCAATTATATTACCACTTGAATCACTAATCAACCATAAAAATACCATTTTCATTTTATATACAACGGAAATTGAAAAACAAAAACAAAAAACCAACAACAACCAAAGAAATGGTATGGGGTTTGTTCCATCCTTTTGTTTAGCGAGTGTAAACACCGAGGTAAAATTTCCTGGGCTTGTTATTGAAAGATTCCCCGGTAAAATTCCTCCGTGTTATTCCCGATTCGACGATTTCGCGACGATAAATTGCATCCGGATAAAAATGGAATAAATTGTAATAATTCTAGTGGCTATATTACAAGCTTAAAAGTACTTCTAAACTAAGTGTTATGTCCTACAATTATTCATACATTCATAAATGTGCATAAAATATCTTGAAAAATAATATTTAATTATTTCTGAATTCACTGTAACGGAAAAAATATCCGGACAAACCATAAAATTTCCCCGATTGAAAGTTCATAGGTCAAGAGGGGTTATGCATGCATGCTCTTTATAAGGGACTGTATCACAGCATTATGCATCTAATCATTACTGTACGATTGAACACGAGTACATCTACAGCTGCAAGATGGCCAGTTGCATGACAGGTGAGAATTTACAAAATTTCTATTTAAAGTTTGATATTTGTAGAATATCAAAACTAGATTTATTTGCTGTGCATATTAATTTTAATAAGAAAATTAAGCAGTATACATTGATATGCATACAATGATGAATGGATTTTCTAATTGATGTATATAAAGGAAAAAAGGTTTGAATTTTGTTAAAAGAGGTGCAACAATATTGTTTAAAAAACATATATTGCTTAAAGATATTTAGGACATGTATTTGTTTAGGATTTTTTCCGGTCGTTATACCGGTGCTTCTCAGCTGTTTCTATTTTGAGAATCAGCTGATAGCGCACATGTCAAACTGTCCACGTGAAAGTGGAATTTTCCTTGAATCAATAAATACTGGTTACATGAGTTAATCGATTTACTGCCAGATATTTTAGAGTGTTTATTATTTTATATTGTCCAGATTCATACAAAGTGCACAGTTGTGCCCAGAAGAGATTTCACGACAAGAATGACTTCGAAGCGGAGCCCTCAGAAAAACAGAGGATTACTTTTACAAGTGACAAGCACGTCAAAAAGTCAAACAAAGAGAATAGTTTGCAGTGTAGAAATAACTTGACTTTAAAGACGAAAGAAGGTTATATTGATGACCTTAAAAAGCATGAAAAGAAAATCCCGAAACATGAGAAAGTGAAGCATGAATTTCTTGATAAGCTTTACGAGATAATGCTGAGAGATGGATTCATGAAAGCCCGCGACCGCAACGAGAGAGTCCTCGAATTTACGCATCCCGAGGACCTGAAAAAGAAAATAGATTTTGACTTGGGAAGTAAAACGTCGGACGAGAAAATTCTGAGTCTCTGCCAGGATGTCATCAAATACAGCGTGAAAGTTGGTAAGAAACGCAAATTTTAACACGCATCCAATTGTAATTTACCCCCCCCCCCCCCTAATTCTTATAAAACAGCTTTTGGTTCGATAACTGAACATTTGATTTTCCGTTTTCAGCACATCCCAGGTTTTTTAACCAGCTGTATGGGGGACTTGATGAGTATAGTTTGGGAGGATGCTGGCTGACGGAAACCATGAATGCTAGCCTGTACACGTACGAGGTGTCGCCAGTTTTCAGTCTCATGGAACGGGTCGTCATCGACAAAATGTTGGGGAAAATCGGGTTCGAGGACGGAGATGCAATGTTCTGCCCAGGAGGCTCCATTTCTAACATGTATGCCCTCAATATTGCCAGATATTTTATGTATCCAGAGGTCAAGAAGAAGGGGATAAGGGGAATCCCCGACATCTGTGCATTTACCTCAGAAAAGGTGAATATCCAAAAAAAAAAAACCAAAAAAAAAAACCCACATCATTTAACATTTAAACTATATTATGCAGGAAATGGTCAATTTGTATGTTCTAATGGTATATGTTCTCATTTGCAGTGCCATTATTCCATAGCCAAGGGCGTGGCTTTCATGGGTATGGGACTTGACAACCTTATTTCCGTAAAGACCGACGCAAAGGGGAAAATGATCCCCGAAGATCTGGAAAAGAAAATCCTGGAAGCTAAAGAGCAGGGCAAGACTCCGTATTTTGTGAACGCTACAGCCGGTACCACAGTACTAGGTGCTTTTGACCCTATCGACGATATTGCTGACATTTGCAAGAAACATGGTCTATGGATGCACGTTGATGGTGCTTGGGGAGGCGGGGCCCTTATGTCCAAAACCTACCGATCTCTACTGAAGGGCGTGGACAGGGCCGACTCGATGACGTGGAATCCCCACAAACTTATGGGTGTTCCTCAACAGTGCTCCCTCATCTTCACACGCCACAAGGTAACTAAACGGTGTATCATTCTTCCCAAGTTCTTCACGCTAAAATTAAAACTCTTTTGCAGTAAACTAACATAAGAAAGAACAGATATGATGTGTTCGGACATTTTTGTTTCAACAGGGTCTGCTTGAGCAATGCCATTCTGCCAATGCTGCCTACCTCTTCCAACAGGACAAGTTCTATGACGTGTCCTACGATACTGGAGACAAGTCCATCCAGTGTGGACGCAAGAACGACGTGTTAAAGTTGTGGATTATGTGGAAGAACAAGGGAGATGATGGATTCGAGAAGGACATTGATAACCAATTTGAATGTGCCAAATACCTTGCTGAGCTAGTCAAAGAACGAGAGGGTTTCGAGCTTATTTCAGAGGTAAAATTACAAATTCTGTAAGCATTGAAAAATTTGGAATTAATGTAAAATTGTTGTAAATCATATGTACAGTTGTAAAATTTTGCTCACGAAACCTTTTTTTTTTTACAGCCCGAATGCACCAATGTCTGTTTCTACTATATACCAGAGAGACTCCGGGGTAAAGAGAGAACACCCGAATGGTGGAACGAAATCTCCAAAGTGGGGCCAAAGGTTAAGGAAGGCATGGTGAAAGCCGGGTCTATGATGGTCGGCTATCAGCCCGATGGTGACTTAGTGAACTTTTTCAGAATGATTATTTCGAATTTGGACATTGTGAAAAGTGACATGGAGTTCGTTGTAAACGAAATTGATCGACTAGGAAAAAATCTCTAAAAATTCATCTTGCAATAGCCATTTGTACATTGTTTATCTCATCGTTGAGACTTTCATGGCATTTAACTCGGGATTTCTGCTTGACAGAACAATTGTCATTTCCCGATTGCTCTTCATATTTATTTATGAGCTGTATTGTATGAATATTTTGATTGTGCACATTATTATGAGAAGAATTGTTATTGTTATGACCTGAGAAAAAAATACAAAAAATCCTGGAAAAAAAATTCAAAATGAGAATAAAAAACATTTGAATCCTCAAATTTGTTATGTCGTAATTATGAATTACACGTAACTTGTTCATAAAAGCATTTGGTGCTACCAGCATCTTGGCAACGTCCAGACTGCGCAAATCGGATACATATTACTTGCACGTATTTGCAAAGCATTTTTCTACACGGACGAAATGGAGAACACTTCTGTAGCAAATGCCAAGTTTGTATCTGGAAGTTGGGTTGACCCATTGACATTAAAAGTTCAAGCAATCGATATCCAAATACGAACCAGCGCAAACTCGCTTGAAGATAAACCGAGTCAACATTTAAAGCTTTTAATACGAGATTCCTCTTTTTATTTCTCTCTTTCACCCGCTTTTTCACTGTGACATTACTCCTATACCCGCATTACCCTTTGACATGTGTACAAGCAAGAATCGGAGGAATCTCGAATTATAATAAAGCTTTAATCTTTGAAATTATGGTATACATGACACACTAAAAAATCCAGAAAAATTAATCTGATCATATGACATGTACAAACAGAATGCGATAAACTTCATTAACGGCATCGCTTGTCAAAATGTCCGCATGAATGAAAGATGTCAAATAGAGGTAAGTAAAATTTTGTTAATTTTAACATTCAGTGGTGTACCCATACACTACATACTGCACATACTGTACACGTGTTTTCCATACTCGAGTACAAGTGTCGTTCACCTTTACATAAAGCCAAGGTCTCGCCGTCATCTCGTTCATCGAAAAGTCAAGGTCTCGCGCAAAGCTGTGATGGACGACAAAGTTATGATAAACTTTTTTTTGTTGGAGGGGGGGGGGGGGGTCGATTTCACGTTAATATGGCCTGAACAATTCTTTGGTCTCATAATTAGCGATGTAAACATAATAAGGATTTAAATCTGTGAGAAAATTTTGACTTTCATCTATTATAAAATCTAAACATAATATTAATCATCAGCATTAATATTCATTAAATATTATTCATTACATAGTCACGTGCTAGATGTGAAATGTCACGTTTTGATTCTGCGTTCAAAACTCATACTTTGAGATGTCGAAGACAATTGTTTATTTTTTTCCCCTTGTGATGATATATATATTCTGTACCGCAGTATTCGGGACTAAAATAGGTTGTGAATATTTGCCGTGTTTTAAATCCAATTCCTCAGAGAGAGAGAGAGAGAGGGGGGGGGGAGCACATTCCACAGTCACGTGCAATGATCTTGGTAATTCTAACCTCTTACTCTTTCATTAACAAATCAAACCTGCGTTTTTAGATTGCTACTTCACTACATGGCGAAATTCAAGGTGGTCTCTGACCCGCCCATGGTGTTGGGTGTGAATACTAGTGTGTACATTACGGTGCCGCCCCCCTCTCAACAATCTGATATAAGCCCACTGCATTCTAGAACAATCTCAAATTGTCCTTATTGCGTCGTATAACATTTTCATACAAAACATCATCGATTGTAATCTTAAATGAATGAACTTCAGTAAAAAAAAAAAAATCCTTATTAAAACGAGTTGTTAAAGCGCGTTAGTCTGACTGTGAAAACACAAATCATTGGGGATGCAATTCATGAATACAAGGAACTTCATATTTCGTTTCAAGATACTATTTATAGCGGTGAACGTCAATCGACATTATGTGAATACATTACGAGCAATGCATTTCAGAAGGAATTTCCCCATCCAATGTATAGTACCATAATGGATGACCTCTTCACGTGTCTCAGAACCAAACATTGAATGGGAAAATTTCTTACAAAACGCAGACTCGCTGATTCCCCAGGAGGCGGGACTAATTTCAGGTTAACCTTGTACTTGACTGGCACTAGTGAAGTCTTGTACGCGAGCCAGCGTAAACCGGTAAGGACAGCATGCTGTGTACATACCATTCATACTCAGCTGATTCGCTGATCGTTACGCACATGTGATTCTGGATTAAAGAGTTAGCAAACCGATATTTGTGTACACTCATCGGTACTAAATAACTAAGAAATCAATTCATTGTAATTTTTATATACATTGTACCTTCCATACAGCTGTACTATTACCTAAATGTAACAAACCCCTTTGTTCGCGTTGTACCAATTTCACGTATAAGACCTATGTTATTTTATTCATATATCCCAGATGAGATCTCTGGCTCCACAAACTTGAAAACTAATCTAAACTGTTAAAGACTCGCAAACAAATCAAAATTCAACAGCAATACAAGTCAATAATTTCCTTGGGGAAATATTAACTACACACGCGCGACAACTCTTTCATTACATTACTCTCTACCCAGAGTTATTGTTCCTTATGCTCACATCTACCTCCGTCAATATCTCAAAACTAGCAGCGTCATTCCACGTGTAAATCCACTTTTTCACAATTAATAAAAATAAAACTAAGGATTAGTGTACGAAATATCAGGAAAATATAGAGCAAGCAACTTACTGTGGTTTTTATTTCTCATTACAATGCATATTTACCAATATTGGAGCCTAGTGCAATCAAACAAATCCTTGTTTCAACCCAATTCAATGCTTCCTGTGTCACAGAAAGACTTCGTATTTGCTTAATACCGATTTATTTTTGCAAATGAAGTTGAAAGCGTTTTTTGTTTGAGCATTTTTACCGTTTTATAAGAATTTTGGAAAAACCCTCGAGACGTGAACAGAGATAAATGTAAGTTATAATAATTCTGGACATGCGGAGATTGCCATTATACTGAATGGAGTCACACAAAACAATTTTGAAACATGTTTGATTAAGCAATTACTGTGTATTGGTATAGCAGATCACAGTTCATACATCACCATCATCAGAGTCAATTAAACTTACTCAAAGAGACTGAATAAATCACATCCATGTCACTAATAAATAAAATGCAAATCTAAATGCATTATTGTGTATAATTATCACAATTCCAATTCATTAGTTAATTTGATATTTCTCACATAATTTTAAAAATTCCTGTTCAACATAAGATCAAACAAGATGGTGATAAAATGGTCAGCATCTGGTCCCACCAGGAAATTCCGAAAGCCTCTTACTCTCTCCATCACATTAGACGAGGAAAACATTCGCTTTACACAGTCAACAACCAGCACTGGGGAATCATAGGTCAGTGCAAAGTGGAAAACATGGCAAGCATTTTCTGGAGTGACAATGTTCTGAAGCAAATTCACCAGAAAGTCTACCAGATCATTCAGCATGTACTGGTAGCTCAACACAACAGTATCCAGAACATTGTACAGTGTGTCGTCTGATCTGTCACACTTTGTTACACTCCCAAGAATCCCACAAGAGAGATCACAGCCATGTAAGTAATGCAGGATATACCTCATAGCAAACGGGGTGGTGTTGGGCAATAGAATTTCTTCCTTCTTTGCTTCAGAGAAATGTCCCTCTAACATGGCTTGGAAAATGTCTGAGCTTTGAGTGAGAACTTCTTTTTTCCCTGGGAGAATTGTGTTTTGTACTGAGAATGAAATATCTTTGCACTGAATGCTTTCATATTTACAAACACTGCCCGGTGACATAGTGCTGTTTTCTATATGCCTTAGAACAAGCTTGTCTGCCTCTTTTGGTTCAGTGTGTAACACAATATGTCCAATAAAACACAAGGCCTCTATGAATGCTCTCTTGGAATGTTGGGTAATATCACTGGTCACATGTTTCAGGATGATTTCCATGAAGTTCTGCTTTAGGAAATAGTGTTTGGTCATTTCTGTGTCCCTAAAATAGTTATACATATTTTATAAAATAAGTGACCACCCTTTATGTTTATTCCCGAGATTTTCAGACAAAAAGGTGCTGTACATATATGTAAATCTTAGCACATAATGTCAATAATAGAGAATTCACATCTGTGATGTCATTATGACACTGCAATGTCAATAGCACATAATGTCAATAGTATGAGAACTTACATCTGTGATGTCATTATGACACTGTAATGTCATTAGTACAAGAGCTCATGTGTGTGATGTTATAATGACACTTTAATGTCATTAGTATCAGAACTCATGTGTGTGATGTTGTAATGACACTTTAATGTCATTGGTATGAGAACTCGCATGTGTAATGTTATTATGACACTGTAATATCATTAGTATCAGAACTCATGTACGTGATGTTATAATGACACTTAAATGTCATTGGTATGCGAACTCACATCTGTGATGTTATTATGACACTGTAATGTCACTAGTATAAGAACTCACCTCTGTAATGTGATTATGACACTATAATGTCAGTAGTATGAGAACTCACATCTGTGATGTAACCATGACATTGTGATGTCATTAGTATGAGAACTTAGATCAGTGATGATTATGATATTATAATGTCATTATTATGAGAACTCATATAGATGATACTGTAACGACATAGTATAAGAACTCATTTGTGATTATGTTAATGTAATGTCAATAGCATGAGAACTCCTGTCTGTGATGTCTACCCATGATTATAATACCATTACATTGAGTGATATACATCTTAACCCATTACATGATTATAATACTGTTATATTGAATATTATAAATATTGACCAATTACAATATGGTCATAATATTGTTATGTTGAATATTATAAATCTCAACCCATACCGTGATTAAAATACTGTTGTGTTGATTGTTGAATATTATAAATATCAACTTATTTCATGATTATAATGTTGCACAGTATAAATCTCAACTCATAACATAATTATAATACATCGTAAACTTGAGTATCGCACCTCCTGTTGGTTTCTTCCCATATATTATAATATCCTACTATTTTCACACTGAGCATTTCTTTTGTGCATCATTACTTTTTGCCTTGTTTGCATTTTCATATCGAATAAACAGGCAGATTCAGAAAAATAGAGTAAAAATGATTGAGCTACTTGTGCCATTCATTTTGATATTTATAGACTATCAAAGTGAACATTATCACATTTAAAATATACCATCAATCAACATTAGAAGTGCAGTCAAGAGTGATTGCCCTTTGCCCCATTGAACTGTAAATAACACACCAACCCTAATATTTGGGAAAAAATACTGACTATCAGCATAATAATCACTTGTGTGTATTATGCCAAAATGACACAAATGTTAAAACCCTGCCTACTATTGTGGCATAGTACATCCAAAGTGTGACATTACTACGTAAAGAGTATAAATCTCAACCCGTTACATGATTACATTACAATGTAATGAAATGTTTAACAATATAAAACTCAACCCATTACATGATATAAAACTGTAACGTTAAATAGCAAAGAACTGTAACTATATAATAATATTACAAATGCAGGCATTATGCCAAAAATGCTGTCAGGGTTTTGACATATAGTGCACAAGCCAAAGGCAAATGCACAATGTGTTGACATCTTGACTACTACTTTGGCATAGTGCATGCAATTGTAACATTATCATAATTATCATGCTGACAGTTAATATTTTTTTCAAAATACAGTCATTATCTCGAACGCAATGAAGCTGAGAAAAAACTTCGAGATATCCAAAGACTTAAGATAGTGAGGTTACAATACATCTAGAAAACGTAGCTGGGACTTCCAACAGACTTCAACATACAAAGTATATTCGTAGACAGGTCAATGTCTGAGAAACCAAAGGAGCAAAGGGCAATCACTCCAAATGCACTTTCAATGTTGATTGATGGGAATATTTTAAATGTGATATTAATAAGTTTGTTATTCTGTTGGTGTATAATTATCAATAATGAATGATCTAACTCATCATTTTTGTGTTAATCAAATATTTTGGGACAAGTTTTCTTTCTAATGTTTATATTAATGGCAAACATTTGCTTTCCTGGATTAATATCATGGTTCTGTACTCTGATGGATAGCACATTCACTTGATAAGTGAGAGGTCCCATACCCAAGGCAACAGATTCGCAGCTATTTCTGAATTCACAGATGTTTAAGTTTATTCTGTATGAAAAAATTTGAACAAAGCAAAAAGTAAAGACACTCAAAAGAAATAGTGATAATGTATGTTTATCCATGCACCATCCCTATGCAAAAATAGTAAAGTATAGAATATATATAGAAAGAAATTAACAAGAAGCAATATGATAATGTCTTAATACAAAATTCAACCCACTTTAAGATTACATCTGTATGACACAATAATCTTTCAAATTATCCGCTTCACAATGTATTTTAGAAGAACAATCATTACTGCACTTACCAGAGAGCAAACAAAAGTGAGAAGACTGCCTCATCTCTATCCTCCGCATCCTTATTGTGGATCCAGTGTGCAACCTCTCCACGTCCATAGGGTCCATCCACTTCAGTGGAAATGTCTTGAAGCAGAATCAGTCCTGCCCGGAATGGAAATGAAAGATCCTCATCTTCTGCAGATTTCTGATTGGCAAAAGTTGCATTTTCACATGAAGTAGAAGATTCTGATTCTCCACCTTGGTTTCCAGGGTTTTCTTGCTTTTTTTCAGCAGGTGAATTAAAATGCCACGAATCCTCAATGTCAAGGAAAGATAACTGAGATGATGGGGAATCTTCGCTGTCTGATCTGCTTCGTGTCTTATTCCATTGTTTATTTTTTAGGCATTCATGTTTTGACTGCAAAAAAGACTTCAAGATCTTCTCTCCATAAGATACTTGAGTATTTCTCAAAAGTTTGTAGTATATCAGGAAAGGCACATGAATTTGTAACAAGCTTTTTAAACAGAGACGATTTGTAAGAATTCTGCATAGTGTTCTAGCCATCCTTTTCTCTGGTTTGCTTACTAATGCCAAATAATCCAGAAAGCAACATATAGTCTCTGATGTCACTAAGTGTTTGGTGGGATTGAACATCTGTGATATCCTTGACAGAATAATCAGAATCTGCTGCTCTGTGCTGCAGGGACCATTTCTTCTCTTCTTCTCTGTCCTGGCTGAGACACATGTTGACATAGCAACTTCCTCAAAAGCAACAATTTTTCTCCGTTTGTTAATCACCTCCATCTCTTCATCCTCTGATATGGCTGATACCTCCCTTTTATTTTTGAACAGGTTGATACATGGGGCTATCACATCTTTAGCTGGCTTGGTGACAGGTGTCTGAACTTCTTCAGTTGGTTTGGTGACAGGTGTCTGAACTTCTTCAGTTGGTTTGGTGACAGGTGTCTGAACTTCTTTAGTTGGTTTGGTGACGGGTGTCTGAACTTCTTCAGTTGGTTTGCTGACAGGTGTCTGAACTTCTTCAGTTGGTTTGCTGACAGGTGTTTGAAATTCTGCCGAGGTCCCTTTCACTGAACATGTGCCATCTTCATCCTCCGATTCAGAATACACTTCTGATCCCAACTTTGATGCATCTTCATCATTTTTCAGTGGAGAATATCCACCTGGACTACTGTTTGCATCATAAGACATGCTACATATGACTGCGTAATTTAGATCAGTATTCATTGTTGAACACCCTGGGCTGGAGGGAGGACTGTCGTCTGAGGCAGGGGACATGTTCGGTGAGTTAAATGATACAGTACTCAAGGGACTCATTGAAGAGGGGGATGAAAATGGTGTGTCAGTATACTCAAATGTTTCCTTGCACTTGGCTCCTGACATATACTCTTCCATATTCCAATCTGATTTTGGTTCATATGTTGGACTGTCAATGCTGAACACATTCTTCTTTGATTCTGTGTCTTGTTCATGCTCATCAAATTCCTGTTTCTGAACAAATTGGGAGTAGAACTTTTCAAATATGCCTGGTGAAAAAGCAGTCTCAAAATCCTGGTCTTTTTCCTCCCTGAAATAACTTTGTACAGATACTGAGGTGGATTCGAATTCTGCTACTCTTTGAAGGTGACTTATGAGAATTGAAACCAAGTCATATTCTAGAAGCATACTGAGACCTGCCTCATCGAATACAAAACATTGTACAGCACTAATGACACGATCATGAATTCTATGATATTTTTCATTCTTCAAAGTTTCACATAAAATTTTCAGACCACCAAAGTTCCTAACTTTCACTCTGTTAACAGATTCTTTACAACACAAACACACAATGTTTAAAATGGTTAGTTGTTTGGATAATTTGGCTTGGTGGAACATCTCAATGAATGTCTGTAAACCTCCTGTGGACCCAAATTCTGGTCGGATTTTGGAGATCTGATTAAGTTTACATAACAGTGGAAATGTAGAGTTATCTCCCTCATTATTAAGATTGGCCACAATAACTTTGAAGGCTCCAGACCTGATTAGCTGTGTTGCAAATTCACACGATGGTCTGAAATAAAAAATTTTTTTTTTTAAAATCCCAAAATTAAAGTTGTTAATTATATTACTGTACATGGTGTTGCAATGCAACATTTCTCGAAGCACTTAACTTTTTGGTGTCAATTTTCCCTTGTTTAAATAAATGAATTCTGCAAGTAGTCTTGATACTTGATTTCATGACTTGTATATTTATGTCCATGGTGTGTTGATTTCATTGTTGTATAATGTGCAACCTTTATAAGAATTAACATTCTCTAGTTAACAGAGAATCTACATCTGTATGTATGCAAACTAAAAACAGATGAAATAATGTATGATATGTCGTACAGCCTCATAAATACATACATGCGATAATATAAGGTGGCTCACTACACTTTGAAAGAGTTCATTAAATCAGCACAAAATGATGTAATTATGAAAGATATGGTGATATATAATAAGTGTATATGTCATAAATGCAGAAAATATGCAATATTGAATAAAAAGATGATTTTTTAAAATTTATTTCTGTAAACATGAACAAAAGCCATTGGCAGATTTGAACTTGGGGACCTGTGATTCATCAGCCTAATGCTTTAACCACTGAGCTATGATGACAGACAAAGATAATGATTGCTTCAAATAATTTCACAAAACATTGAAATCGCCATCTTGTGATGTTGGGTCATAAAGAGTGTAAGTCTTGATGTAGTGAGCTACCTTCAACTTGTTTTTACAATCTGGACAAGTATTCAAATTGATTGTATTTAAACTGATAGTATTCAAATTGATTGTATTTAAACTGATAGTATTCAAATTGATTGTATTTAAACTGATAGTACTTAAACTGATAGTTTTTAATTGAAAGTATTTAAATTGATTGTATTTTAACTGATAGTATTTAAACTGATAGTTTTTAACTGATAGTATTTAAACTGATAGTATTTAAACTGATAGTATTTAAACTCATACTATTCCAGTTGATAGTAAGCAGGCTGGTAGTAATTTAAACTCATACTATTCCAGTTGATAGTAAGCAGGCTGGTAGTAATTTAAACTCATACTATTTAAGTTGATAGTAAGCAGGCTGGTAGTAATTTAAACCACTGAATTATATTCTCTATATTACATGGAAGAGTATTTCCTGGAGTCTAATATGAACTATGTGGTTACCAACCTATTTAAAGTATAATCCTCTATCACTTCATAGACTTCCTTCCTTACAGAGGCATCATCCGACTCGATCAGTTTGGTCACTTGATATACAGCATTATAGGACAGAATTCTATCTCTTTGATGTGGTGTTTTCCCCAGTAACCTGTAAATACAAACACATTTTTACCTCATTAAGCTACATATATCAGCCTGACCTGGATTTATTGAGAAGAAAAAAATAACTTAAGTCGAAACTATACTTGCAGTGTCAGCCTGAGATTTTACTCAAATTTTGACAACTCAAATAAATCCAAGTGTGAAATGAATTTTTCTGACCACCTGTTGTCCATAGTCCATCTGTATGTAAATTTTACAGTTTTTATTTCTCTAGAACCACTGGGCCAATTTCAAACAAACTTGGTACAGAGCATCATTGGTTAAGGGGATTAAACATTGTTCAAATGAAGTGCTACATTCTCTTCCAAAGAAGTGCTACGTTCCCTTCCAAAGGGAGGTAAGGTAAATTAGGCAGGATCATTTAAAAATACTAAGAACCATTGAGCTAGAAAAGATGACATTTATAATTCATAAATGTCAAACCTTCCTAGCATACCTGTAGTTTCAACAATTCCTGCAAACAGTATACAAAGTAGCATCCAAACCCCCATTATATTTCATATTGGCTTCAATTTTATTTATGTTATTCTTTTTTCTTTCTTTTATTTTGCCATTGTTCATTAAACCTATGCATGTAGTTGATGCAAAGACATGGATTTTGAATATTAATGTAAATGCTCCATTTTAATTATCTATCAAAATGTAGATGAATAATATAGAAGACTTCCATGAACCATCGTGCCCCCCCCCCCCCCCCCCCCCCCCAACAACAAGTTGCAAACATTCAACATCCTCCAGGTTTCATGCTCACTTGTGTGAAGTATGAAGCTGTTTACTTTTGTGTAAAGGACCATCTATGCCTGTTTTAGTAACTAGAGTTGATTTTGTTTTGACATATATGTAATGGCAGTTTTGCTGGCTTCAGTAGAATATTAACCACTCTTGAAAATAACCACACATAAATCTATGCTTCAGGAGCACTACAGATTAAACATTGTGCTGACTCTTGACACGATATATTATGTATATGTAGCTGTTATTGCAAGTTTGCAGTATAAATTGATAATATGAAAATTTCACAAAAGATAGATATACATTTACATACACAGAAAGACAGACCAATATCAGATACATTTTGTGTGGAAAATTCCCAACTTCTTACTTCCCTTGTAAACCCTTTTTGAGTTGGAAGTCCAATACATACCTGACTGCTCTACAGTATGTATGCTGGTGATGAATATTCTCGGTTGTCTCCATCCTGGTCACAAGTGTTTCCATAAAATCTGTCTGATGAATACTCTCACACAGACCAGAGTGTTTTGCCAGATTGGCCAGAGTTCTACAACTCCTGTTCTGTATGCTTTCATGTTCACATTCACAAAAGTAAAGGACTGTCAACAGAAAAAAAGTTACCACTAACAGTGTACAGAAAAGGTCTTCATTAAATCACCATGCATATCTCAGTAGCTTGAAAAGCTTTCTAGAAAATATGTACTGTTTTGCACGTTATTACAGTAAAAAACTCCTTTGAAAATATATTAATTCCATACCAAGGAACTCCAGCCCATACAGGTGCTTGTAAACCTGAAAATATAGGTCAAACTGTTAAAGCTTGCTATATCTTTCATTAGTTTTCCAATGGGAAGTAATCTTTTTACAAATCTCTACATGTACATTTGATATCAACAACCCTTCTTCATTCAATATATTTGCAATGCAGAAAACTTCAATTCAGTTATATAAGAATATAATGATTTTTGATTTGCAGCATATGTTTCATTAATAAATAACTTTTTATAAGTAATAGTTACCTATAATATGTTCTACTACAGAAATATTTTTTTTATTGTGTGCTGCACAATTAAGACTTTTGTTTACTCTGCAATGAACAAAATGGTGTGCAAAATAAAGTCCTTGGATACATGATTTAAAAAGTAATGCATGCACAGCAACTATCAAACTAATGTCAGTTTTTTGTTTTTTTTCTTTTGTGCAGATCGATAGACCATCATCATCGTCTACATTAAAGCAAGCATACATAATCCTAACCCTGATGTTTAAACATCAATGTATGTAATAAATCCGCAGATCCAAGAAGAGCTTGTAAATTGCACTTTGCTCTGTTCACCCGTATGTAGAACAATATAATTGTCTCCATTCCCACATCAATGTCGAAATACATCCCATATACTCATAATGTAGCAAGATAAAACAGACCTGTCTTGTGTCAATTATCACACTGTTAGTGATAAGATAAAATTATATGATTATCAAAACTAACCTGTGTTCATATTCATTAGTTTTACTTACTTTGTCTTTATTTTCTGTGTTTGAATGTTCAGCGTTTGAATAAATTAACTGACAGAAAAGAGAAACAGCTTTATTTTGCTACAATGTGTGCACTCATGATAATGGACGTGTGTACTGTGATAATGGATTCTAATGTAGAAGGGACCCCGAGACATATATAAAACTTTACAAAGTAATTTTCCATATCAACAAACTATCATTAAACAACAAAAATAATTACTTCTTCACGACATTCCTGCAAATTACACAAGTCACCAAGAATACTGAACAAAAGATCAATCGTTTTCCGACGTCGGTCTGTCAAATTCTTCACTTCCACCAACTCGAGAAGCTGAAAGAAAACTGGAACAATTCGACTCTGTATCAACAGTAAATGGCTATTTCTGTCGGTCGCACGTTTCTTAAGCACGATCAGAGAGTTGTATGCCGTCTGCTCGTCTTTAGACAGACACGTTTTCATTAATTTTTCACATTCTTTTTTCGTTGCCATCGTCTACGATCTAGTCTTCGTCACTATTTTCATTTTACCTCCCTTTCCCGGTGACGCATGAAATAACAACTCGCACCAAAGCTTATTCGGGCATAAAAATAAATAAATAAATAAATAAATAAAAAAATAAAATTATATAAAATAAAAATTAATCTCTGAATACAGAATTAAGAATTCACCTTATATATAGACACTGGACAAAAGTATTTATTGTGTTGATACACAAGAATGACCCCCTGACGATAAAAAAGTGAGCAATCTCATTTATAAATCCTATACATCGAAAACAAAATTAAGGGCAAACAAACACCTCTATAGTTAGAATAATCCAGCTGTACCTTGAGAGAGACCGGGTCCTTAGGATATCATCACTTTAACGATAGAAACCCTGGACAAAAGAGGTGAATCAGGTGCCTAGGAGGAGTAAGCATACCCTTTTGACCGGTCACACCCATTTTGAGGCCTCTTGATCTCGTAAACGGAGTAACCCATAGTCAAAATCAGTATGTAAAGAACGATTTATTACGACTGGTATGAAACATATTACACAGAATTCGTAAATTTGCAAATTAGATTATTCATTATAACAACAAATAAAGATATGTATATTTTTGGTACGTACCTACCTTAAAATATTTAAACCTATCTCCAAATGAATTGAAGATAGATAAAATTGAATGAAAGATAGGTCTAAATGAATCAAAGATAAGTCTGAATAATATACTTACCTTCAAATAGTTTAAATGAATTCCACATATCTGTAATTGAATTACATATCTATCTTCAATTCAATTAAAGATACATGTAGATTTTATTGCATTATACCTATCTTTAAATTTGCAAATAAGTTATATTTGATTAAAAATACACATGTAGGTGTTATTAAAACTTCCCCACAAAGAATTTGAAGTCAGGCACAAATCAGTTATACTTAGGTTCAATTGTTTTAGTGTTATTAAAAATATTGAACGCTCCTATTTTGGAGGCCATGAAAGTGGAGAGAAATGCACAGAGCGGGTAATAAAAAATTTAATTAAATAAAATTAACCAAAAAAAAGGGGGGGGGGACTGAAAACAATCGGCAATCCTCGGATGATCCCGCTGAGTTATACACAAGCCTCGAATGCGATTGATTGTTGATTGCTTGTTGTTTTCCGCCACACTTGACAATTTTTCAGGTACCTGGTGGCGTCCAGTTTTTCATTGGTGGAAGAGAGAACCCAGATACAATGTACCCAGGAAGAAACCACCGACCTTCCGAAAGTAAACAGGCAAATTTCTCACATGTATCGGCGCGAGCGAGAATTGTAATGTGATTGGTGTAGGGAAAAGAGTACCAATTCATTTCCCATAGACCTCAATACTAACATTTGGTCCTCTCACTAGTCAACGAAATTAATTTTAGATAAATCACCGCCAAAATTTCAAAGTTCATTCCAAGAGCTAATAAAAAACGACAAAAATTATATAGGGTCCTGTTGCTTTTATAGGTCATATTTGTACTTTTTCTTTTACAACACATAGCAATCTGCGGTAAATTACATCTTTCATTTCAACCATGGCAATTTCCTCACTCATTTCTTGATTTTGTCCGATAATTTTTCATCCCGACAATTAATTTAGACTTCTATATTATTTCTCTCAATTTCAAATAATTTCACTCTTGATATTAGCCAATCACGCCACACCTAAACATTTATACCGCCGCTCAATTTTGCGTAAACTGCGTCCGGGTTACGCATCCGGGGGTTTGGTACTCTCATTCCTGTAGGAATAAGCCCCGACACCTGGCTACTATTATCCCAACCTGTTTAAATATGGCTATATCTAGACGACTTTCCCACCTTGCTGCAGTTTACATAGGATTGCCTTGACACATTTAACGGAGCCAATAAAACGGATGCGACCGTTAAATCAGGATTGGTGGTCGTAAATAACAAATGATAAGACAGATACTCTAATTGAAACGCAACTTCACGTATTTTGCATGATGTCTAACGTTTTATTTCGTTGAGTTTGGTTAATAAGATATTTGTGCTTGACTTTACGTATTCACGTCATTTTGCTATGTCGTCACAACGAAAGCACCTGTCAATTTTCAGGAAGTGAATGCAGATCACAAAACAGTTGCATCTGAATTAATTTTAAAAGATACCCAAATGTACAGATATTTTAAAACCCTTTCAACTGCTTCCATGCTTTCCATTTTGAGAACTATTTTTTTTTTTTGATCATGTGAATTAAAAACGTAATGTGGTGACATTTCGATCATGTACGGGGTCAGTGTGTTAATCATCCACTGAAAGGTCGCTGGAGCCATCAGAAGTCACAAATGCAAAAATTTATCTGGCTCTCGCAGTTAATGGTACTTGTCAGTATCCTTTCAACAGGTTAAACTTACTGACAAATTTTGCATTTCCGATTTCGCCATTGCAGTAATCGATTCTGGAAATCGGATACGAGTCTGTTTTCGTGTCAGAATTCACTTTTCTGAAGTCGGTACACAATCGGTAGATGCCACCAAGTTTCGGTACTAGAAAACAAGATGAACGCCAGTCATTTTAACTTGGTTTGGTAATGCCATTGTCCAGCATACACTGCACTTCCGTTCTTAAGTTTTAGTGGATTCAGACGATGGTCAACATGTCATCCACTATAACATCATGACAAGCAACAATGGTGTTTTTAGAACACCCAAGAAGATTGAAGGATAAGAAGCCATGAGAACGTGTTCTTTCTGGTGAATATTAAAATGTCGAACTTTGGCATTAAGATTGGCAAGAAGTTCGGAATTTTTAAAACGGACACTCTGGTTGAAGTTTTTTCCCACTAGTTTCTACACTAATGTCATTTTCAGTGCAATCTTTCAATGTCTTAACATTGTCAAAAGTGGAAACTGATTTTACAGGATTTCAGTCACATCCATCGAATGTTAATGTGACAAACTCTGTTTACTTTACGTTGGCCAGTGTCTTAATTACGCAGTGTACATAAAAAAACGTTTACTTTCAATTTCATTAGCATCATAATACCATATAACGGGAATTTTCTGCGGTGGTCCATTTTTTGCGGATATAAAAAATCATAAATGCAAAAAAAATATCGATACATATATAATGTAACCGCAGAAATTGGAAACGCAGAATATTACTTACTATCTTAGAGGGATCGGATCGCAAAAATTTCCACCCGCTGAAAATACACGTTATACGGGATCTGGCCTGTAAAGGATGACCAGGAACTGGCAAAAATACACGAACCTTATCACCTGATTTAAACACTTTGTACCTGGCATCCTTTTATAACGTCTTGAAATTTTCTTGTGTCAATTTACAAGCATGTAAAATTAGATACATAATCTAAAAGATTAAGGACACTTGGTTTAAAGTCAGCCACTTTACCTTCAGCAATTTCAAAGAACCTCTAACTGTATGGTCAAACACTAATTCATAAGGACTGAAACCAAGAGACTCCTGAACTGCTTCTCGTGCAACAAATAAATCAAGGTGAGCCCTTCATCCCAGTCTTTATCATACTTATAGCAATGTGCCTTCATTATAGTTTTAAAGGTTTGATGAAAACGTTCAAGTGCCCCCCCCCCCCCCCCCCCCCCGACTCTTGTGATGATAAGCATTAGACTTGAATACTGCCTAACGCATGCATGACCTGTTGGAACAACCCTATTAAAATTCGAACCTTGATTTGACTGAATATCCGTAGGTACTCCTACAAAGTTGAAAGACTTAGTGTCTTTGCCTTAATATTCCTAAGAGGCATAGTTTAAAGAATCGAGTGGATATGCACACAATAGTAAGTAAATATTGAGCTTGTCTTATGCAAGGGCCTACACAATCCACCAACACTCGCCTAAAAGGTTCTATAAAAGCTGGAATGGCTTGGAGAGGGGCAGATTGAATTAGGTTTACCTACTATCTGGCAAACATGACACAACCTGCAAAATTCAGAAACATCCTATTCCAACTTAGGCGTATAAAAATGACTCAAAATTCTGCTTAAAGTCTTACTGACTCTTAAATGACCTGCCCTGGGTGTGTCGTGAACTAAAGTTATGATGCTCGATATATCACTAGGACCACTATCTGGCTTTTGCTTGGACAGTAACTGCTCTCTACCGAGGGTATCCTTGCCCTGGTCTAACTGCAGACTGAGACCATCATCATCGTCACTTTTTCATTGGCGACTCGCTGTTTGTGTTTATGTGAACTGCCGTCTAGGTTCAACAGGAACATGTCACAGAGGTAAATTTCATGAGATGAACCAGCCGTATTAGGGGGTTGAACATGGTCAGTTTCTACTTCTTTTCTGCTGGTCATCGCTCTGGCAACAACACAGGCTGGATATTAGTCGTCGTCTTCATTACTACACGCGACATTGAAAGTGATTTATTTGCATATTGTGGGAACTAGTACAACTTTTGCCACCAGCTAAATCGTTGTCTAGCAACAAGAAACAGGAAGAGTAGGTTGAATACCTACGATACATTCTTATCTTCTAAATGTGTTCTCAAATCTTTATGAACACACTCCTTAAACTCTTCTACAAAGAAGAATTGACCATTTCTGAAATTTTCATTAATTCTATTAGATTTTAACCATTGATCAAACAAACCTTTTTCTCTTGCAAATTCAATATATTTTGATTATCAAGTATTTTGTATTTTCTGGACTTTTGTCTTTACGCTTCGGGCATAATTCAAAAGCTTTGACCTTGTCGCGGCTTTGACCTTGTCCTAATATGATCTCTCAGCTATGGTCAGCGCCGAGTATACATCGACCGCTTTGCCAATTAATGCACCTTGCAATAAAGTGGACCAACCAAACATGCCATGGCCATTCTAAATTTTCTGCATCTTTTTGAAATTGAGGGAAATATTTATCGACTGATTTTTTATGACATTTTTGAACTACAGTAATCTGATATTTTTAGCGGTATCAAATTCAGTTCTGACAGGTAAAATTTCAGATCCGCGCTATAATCTTACTTTTTCTAACTCATATTGCCTTTCTTTTTCCTTTCCTGCTCTTCCATTTTCTAGTTTCATTTTCTATTTCTAATTTAAAGTTTTCTAATTTCAACTAAAATTCAAATTCTGTCACTTTCGCTTGGTTAATTATTTGTTCTGGAAAACAATCCTGTACAAATTTTTCCGCAACCTTAACACTAATCGCTTGTTTTTTTTATGAACTTTTAATTTGTAACCCGAAGTATACAGCTAATCTAATCAATGCATCATTCTTTAAAGCATAAGAAACCTAAATATTCGGCGAAGCAAGATAATCTGTGACCGAAGACAATTGTATTTACGCTGGTTATAAATTCAATAAATTCAGAAAAATGAATTACAAATCTTGAAAATGCGAAAATATTTATCCCGGAAGATTCCCCACTTCTGTTATAGGTTAGAATAACCTTATGACCCCCCCCCTCCAAAAAAATCAGTCACAGAGACAATTCAATGATTAAACACAATTTATTTACAATTATTAAAAGGAAAAAAATATATCAATAACAAACTACTACCTTACGATAGGTATAAAATATCAGTGCCTGATGCTGGTCTACTGCCGAGCTGAATTCCCACAGACATCGCTTTACAAACAGAACGTCTAGAAACTTGTCTAGGTAACAAGTGTCAATCAAGTACAAAGTATTACACAATACAATACCTACATAATCTTTGGTGATTAGGTCTTTCAAAAGTCTGTTGGAATTCCCATGGGCACGTATTGTGCTATTTTATTAGCTAATCAGTTTTCCTATTTTATGAGACAGAATTTATTCAAAAGCTTCTGCATGAAAAGAAAATATTTTTGCCGTGATCTTCATCTCAACATTTCAATAATCGTTTTCATTTATATGTCGATATGATATATCCCAGTAAACTTGAAATAAAAGAAACACGAGTTTTCAAGATTTGCTTCATATTTGTATGTATCATCGAACATAGATATCAGCGGCAAACTAACAACGGAAAATTATGACAAACGGAATGACTCCAGTTTCTCCATCGTTAATATCTCATATTTGTGTAGCAATATTCCATTATTATCTGCATAGTGTTAATGTCTTTCAACTAATTCAATATATGCGAGATCATGTTCTGCGTATGATCAATTTTTAAATCGAGACGAGCTACTGACAAGCAAGTTACAGGGGTATCAACAGTCTTGTCTAAAGTAAAAAATTTCGCAATCCAAGTTGCCAATACAGCCTGTCAATAAGTTGAATTCTGTATGATATGACGTTGGTCATTTTTCTGTATGATGTGTTTCATACCAGATGTTAAGCTTTTTTACGTACTTATTTTGACTACGGACAACTCTGTTCACCTGATCAAGATATAGGGCTCACGGCAGGTGTGACTAGTGAATAGGGGATGCTTACTCCTCCTATGCACTTTATCCCACTTCTGGTGTATCCAACGGTCCGTGTTTACCCTAGTCTTAAATTTGTATTCTTTATAGGCTAGGATTTATGAGATTAATCGCTTTTTTGATAATGATATTTAGGTTGAATACAATTGCATCTATCTTTAAATCAACTATACCTAACTTTTATTCATCTTGTCTGTACCCATCTTCAATTACATTTTCATTATACCTATCTATACATTTTCGGGATGCGTATTTCTCCTGGACACCTGATTCCACCTCTGGTATGTCCAGGGGTGTGTGTTTGCCCTACTCCTCATTTTTCTTCTTTGTAAATAAAACATTTTCATTTGTTTTCTGGAAATGACAGGTCGTCCCGAAAATGTTCGTGACGCTGGTCATGTTAAATGCTTTGTATAATTTTAGGTTTTTGATCTGGCATCCACTTTGTAAATCCAACACTTTTAGATATCGGGTGGTGTTGGAATATAGTGTGTTTATATTTTATATCCACTGCGTCATATTAATCCACCTGCATATATTTTCTTCTGTTTGTTTCACGACTTTCTCTCCATCCACCCATTCCTTTATGATAACGAACGGTGATCAATATTTAATCTCATAACAAGGAATATAAAATTAAGAGTTGGGCAAACAGTATTATATGTACCCTATTTGGACACATATAATGCCAGGTTTGTTACTGATTTGACCCAAATGTGAATCTAAATGTGTGCCGTTATATCAATTTGTACGCTGCTGGATTTATGAGGAAGATTTTTATTATAAATGTATACATTTAAATCATGCAAATACTTCTTTTAAACTCTGGACTCCTATTTTAAGTGCTTATGTGGTTTGTAAATACCACATTTCGTTTGTTTTGAAAGGGAAATCGTTCCTAAATCCATATAATGCGTGAAGTTTGGTTGAAACATCCTGTATATTGGATCCGATGAACAAATCGACAATGTAAACGTAAAAACAATGCACAAACTACTTTAATCCAGCTTTGATTTACTTCGATGGTAGTTGGTTTTCCTTTCTAGATCTCTGTTAATTTGTTGCAGTAAATTCATATTTGAAGTGTATAATGACCTCTTTTTAGTAGAGCATTTAACCTATATATCACAGTCAGGAAACCATTTAACTGTAAGGGAAAAAAACCTTTAAAATACCTTCATTACGTGAATCATGTCACTGTGCTTCGAATATTGTTTTATAAGCAACAGCTGACATAAGCAATGAAAATGACATAAATTAATCTGATGAACAATTTTATCTGCTCTGAAGCACATGTCGACAATGCCGCCAGATTTCCCCAGCTCTCGATGACCTAGAAGTTATCGAAACAGCAATCGTTTTAAGCAAATTAATAAATTGCAATAAAAGAAAGAGAAAGACGATAATGACGTAGATTGCCATCATGTTCTAGTCATCAACAACAGTGGGTCATAAATCAGGAAAGCTGACATAAAGTGATGTCTAAGACAGTCCGCCAAGAACGATGAGTCCGGGAGACTGGAACACGCGTTTTGTCGTGGATCGATAGACCCGCAACATTCTGCACTCTCCCGGCGTGGTCGCTAAGGCTTGGGGAACATTTTCATTGGATACTATAGCGAAGGTCTAAATAGTGCTCCCTCTTTATTAACAGATTTCACAATGGAAGACTCTTTCATAATATCTTAGCCTTTCTCGCGTGTTGTTGATGTTATTGAGCGAAGAGTTTTAATTGCGATACGTGGTTTTGTCAGTTTGACTAAAAAGGCCATTAATGGTCTGTCACCGGGTGAACGGATGAAGAGGAAAGGTAGGTTGAGATTTTTATCTTTCAATGATAATTGCAATTTATTTAGATAACGAAAACACAATAAAAACCCACGTTTTTTTTTTAAAGAAGAGCGGACATACCAAACTGTAGTACGTATACTAGAAATGACATCGTTCCTCTAAATGAATATCGTATACTGTAGAGTTTCGTGACCGTCCAGTTCAGAGACAATAAATTTTAGAGCAGTGTCAAATGTTACTTAATGATTTGCTTCGTAAAAACCGTTTGGTTCGTCAGATTACTATTCCTTGTTAGTAGTGCGTGTGATGTTCATCGTTTATTTAGATGACTAGCTAGCATCGTATATTTAGATGATTAACTCCCGGGAATACGAAGTCTTATGCCTACAGTTCGCCACAGAACGTATGTATACAATCGTTTATATGTGGATATTATATGTACCTACTGAATGGTTATAACGCTGAAGTTGCCTCCACATTTCCACCATATACACAGACCTACGAGATCAACATGTCGGAGAATACTTTTTAACTTAATTTCAATAATTGATTCTGTTTATCACCATTCATATTCAGACATATCTCGAACGACATAAATATACAGAAATCAAAGCCGAATTATCTCTTGCTGTAGAAGACCCAAGGCATGTATTGATTTATCGTCCCTAATACGAGTCTTGTCAAGAGATGAGCATCTTCAGTGCCTTAAACTACACGAGAAGGTCATCAACACATCTCATAGCGCTGAATAAGTTACAGGCATATTAGATTATATGCTATGATCTATTACGTGTTGGTCTACAAATCCATGGGTTAACTGTTCCTCCGAGAGTTGATCTGCGAAAGCTATATATCGGATTCTTTCGTTGGTTTTACGACAATCGTTAATCGCACGTCGTAAATTAAGTTTACGTCCTTGTATGGTGAATTGAGATTATTGTAGGGTGCTTCTCTGGTTCTAAATAATGCAATTTAGATCAACTTCTTGGCTGATTTTTCAATGAACAAATGAAATGACATGTTTGATGCGCTGTTTAACAGATGTTGATTAACACTGCATACGGATCTCAGTTTGTTCCTGGTTGTTTTCATGGTTTTATTTCATTTTTCTGTTTTTGTTATTTGATGAAATAAATTGCTTCATCTCTTTTTTTTTTTTTAAATTTTCATTTATGTAAATGCTATTGATTCTCTGAGGGAAAATTAATAACGAATTGAAAATAAAATTTTAATGAAATAAGAAGGGTTACCGTATCTATTTCAAAATTGTATGTTAATGTAAGTAGCCATGATATCAGTAGTCACCCATTATGAACTCGTCTTTTATGTGTTTGCATATTTAGGTATTTGCTATAAACAAGTTCAAGCATCTTTATTCACTTGCACCATTAATTAATGGTACATAAGGTTATTATATTACAATGGAAAAATTAAATATAAACAGCTACAAGTATATGTGATTGTCTATCGCTACAAGTATGTGTGATTGTGTATCGCTACAACTATGTGTAATTGCATATCGCTGTATGTGTGATTGTCTATCGCTAAATGTATGTATGATTGTCTATCGCTAAATATGTATAGGTATGTGTGATTGTCTATCGTTACAAGTATGTGTGATTGTCTAACGCTATTTTTTCCGATCCAACCCCATACTCATCGAAGAAATGAACTTCCCATCATCTACTCCCACACGAGCTTCCCAACATCGGCTCCTACACGAGCTCATTTTTTTTTTCAATTTCACAATAGACGTTCGGAAGCAAAGAAATCCTCTATTTTTTATGACTTGACAAATCTTCTGACGAATTCGAATTGGAGACGCATTGTATTCTGAATTTTCCGCTCGTTATCACAAATTCTAAAGAATTCATGAATCGGAAGCACTCCACTTGAGGAATTCAAGAAATCGTTAATTATGTGTTATATTCAGTTTCTTCACAGTCAGCGAAATGGGCAACAAAATCATCAAAGAAAGTCAACGTTAAAATTGAATAAATCTGATATATGATTAAATAATTACAAATTAAAACGTTACACCAAAAAAAAAAAAAAAACAACCAAACAAACAAAAACAAAAAACAAAAACAAAAACCAAAAAAAAAAAAAAAAAAAAAAAAAAAAACCCATAAAAATAAAAAAATGAAATAAAAAAATAAATGATATAAGTTACAAATTAAACAAGAAAAATGAAATCATCGAATACATAAATGCAAAGAGATTTTAAATTAAATAAAACGTAACCAACGGACAAAACAGCATACGGAGACACTAATGACGTCATATTACATGTACACTGCTCAGCACAAACGACATGCAAGAAATTTTACATGTACGTATTTAGGCGACGCGCCGAAGATTTGGAAATACTATTCTTAACGAAAATTTTCATACATAATATGATGTATGACTGCATCGAAATTGTAAATATTCTTAAGAAGAGTACGAAAACGCATAATTCAAGTTGTGAATACTTAATAATATCGAAGTTAATTGTAGCATTTTTGAAATACCTATATCCATGAAATTCTTATGGTAGGTCCACCTTCATATTACGTCATAGGTTTTTGCAAAATATCTTTATTTGATTAAATTTTGCGTATGAATATAAATATATCTTTTGAAGGAATTTTATTCACTGGATATAGTACAAAATATTGATAAACTATTTAATGCTGAAAATATTTCTATAAATGATCAAATATCTATTTAAAAAAAACCAAACTGTTGCCAAAGACTGTTAGATATTAAATATTTATTTAAGAGTTCATTGCAATCTTTGTGCTTTACATAAAATATTTCAAATACAGTGTGTACTTTGTAAGATCCTTTCAAAATTTACGTCAAAAAATTACATCCCATTTCCATTTTTAATGAGTGTATATAAATTATTTGTAAATTGTTCATAATTTTTTTTTCATACACCATACACTTCTCTCATATCCTTAAGTATTAATCAAAATGAAATTGTTGTTTTGAAAACTTACAACGATCATAAACAAACCACTTGACGTTCAATGGTCACCATCTAGGTATTTTAAAATCGAACTAGAAATTACCGCATGTGTGTCTAAATCATCATTCAATCATCACACAGTATCATACCTCAACATCGATGTAAAATTCACTAAGTTATGTAATGGAATAACAGCGTATGCTGAGACTAAAAGAAAGGTGAAAGCATCATTTGTTTCTAGGAATCCTGGTTCAACGGCACCAAAAATGCATCGAGAACACTGTATGTTGGGACTGAAATAAGTCTAGCTTAGTTCTATCGTCTTTACTAAAGGTACATATGCTCTATTTCTTATATTAGAATTTAATAAAGATATAGATACTGAGGTATTCTATCAATAAAATAAAACAAAAAGCTTTATTAAATATACATGTTAAAACCTACGTTTGTAGAAATACAAATGAAAATAATTTCAAAAGACAGCCTGTCTTGTTACACACTTTCTTTCGGAAATTAGCCGAGTGCTGACCACATAATTGTCTCATTAGCATATATCACAGGCTATTTTCCCAGAAATTCTTCGAACTGTCTATATATACTGTCCTTTAGTGATTTTCAAATGATTTAACTTAATGAATTTAGTATGATAGGTATCCCTATATCTACAGTCGATGAACTTGATTTCAAAACCTACTGACGCCATTATTTTGTTTATCTGACCACGTATGAAGAAGGAGCGCGCATTGCATACATTATACAAATGTAGCCAACCGAGGATGTCCGAGCGTTAAAAAAGTCAAGAATGAACTAAAATTTCGACCAATTTTTTTTTATCACGATGTAATCAAAGAGTTTACGCTGCACAAGTTATAACATCGCCATTATAGACATATTAACCACGTCATTTTGGAAACAAAATTTAAATTACAAGTACATAAAAGAATTAACTCACTGTCAATAGTACTTGGGACCAGGAGGACTTATTATACTACATAAATTATGGAACAGACTGTTTTAGTGTTGTATCCAGGTTTGATTGTAATTCCCAGAATACGTTAAACACCTTGTTTGAAATGGAAACACCTGTGACGTTTACTATATTACAACAATAGTAGGTTTTAGCGAAGTTGATAACAAATCATCAGTTTGTGTGAATGAGTATAATTATAGAAGAATGTAAAATTCATTCAAAATAAATGACCAGAATTACGATAAATAAATAAGTACTGAAATAGACACTAGCAAGTTTCCACATATTGTGAAAAATATACAGTGTTATAACATCTCAAAGTAATATACGGAAAGGCTAAATATAAACATTGGGATAGTCTAAATATGAAAATACTAACTCTGAAAAATAAAAGGTAAGAGATATCTAATTCTGCCCCTGTATCAAAGTAACTTGACTCTAATAATTTAAGATATCTACATATTATGAGGGAAAATCTAACTTCTAAAAAGTGTTTCCTACCACTACGTTATGTTTATTTACCGCATATTAAAAAACCTACTCTATGTAAAAAAAAGTTTTTGGGAATAGCACGAACCTTAAGTCTTGACCCTAGCATAGTGACTAAATCTGCTGATGCAGCTCCTTATATACGCCTGACAAACCAATGAGAAAATGAACGACCAGTCTGATAAGCCAGGATTAAGCTTCTTAGCAAATGAAATTGCAGAAAACAAATTATGTTCGAGAAGACTGGCCACATGGCAGGTATAATGAGTTACATAGAACAATGAAAGGTATAAACATGTGAACATCGAAATATTGACTACATAAAAGACATATTGTTTGTGCAAGAACTGCGTGATGTAAGGCTAATCACCATCAAAATTGTCGCAGTTACTCAACACTGTAAACAACTATGATAGGTGTACATTTCTCTGAATCCTGAACTTAGGTTTACGTTAATAATATCTACGATTTATAAAAAAATACAATTTAAGCAATTCATTGCAATTGATATAAACAAACTGTAATTAATTAAAACGTCCCTCCAGGGGCTTCCATAAACAATACAGTTTTCATTCGATTTTACATAGTACATAGTTTTACACTGAGTTATCTGGGCTTTTCAGAGGCAACTACTGGAGATACCAATAATTGTGAGTGCGAAACTATAGTTTGGCGAGAGTATTGAAACCTGAAAGGTATAAAACTCAATATCAATTGGGAGTTTATGAATTGTTTTCGGGTTGATATTTGGCTTCGAGTTTAAAGCATTTTTCGAAGTGCGAACACAGGAGCTCGTCACGAACTTTTCGTCTTATTACAATTATCACCATCTATATCTATAATTACACAAGGGAGGAATCCGGAGTCTCAAAAATCGCTACTTCAAATTTTCATTCGTCTTGTTTTTATATTTTAGGGACGTTAAATTTTACAGTCCCGGTCTCGATCGATCGGGGAAATATCATACTTAGTAAAAATAAATATGAAGAAACAATGCATTTTCTATTGTTTTTGAACCTCGGGAACTTTTCCGCAATCACCCAAAATGGCATACGCGTTCTCATTGGTCAATTCAATTCGCTCTTCAATTTCAATCAAGTTAATTCGTACATTGTGTGTGAGAGTAGGTAAGGTGGGCTGTCGGAGATTAAGAGGGAAACGCATGGGTTTCGTGGTAAGTATAAACTAAGACTCTAATAAATATTAGAATGATATATAATAAGTATCAAAACATTATGACCCCATAATACAGCACGTTCTCTGTCCATGTTGACAGATTCCCGCGAAAACATTCTCGTGTACGAGTTAACTTATCGAAATTGAAGAGCGAATTGAATTGACCAATGAGAACGCGTATTCTATTTTGGGTGATTGAGGAAAAGGTCCTGTGGTTTAAAAACCACAGAAAACGCATGGTTTCTTGATAGTTATTGCCCTTGCAAACAGATATTAGGTATTTGTACAATCTATGATCTTTCCCCGATCGATGGAGACCGGGGTTGTAAAATTTAACGTCCGTAAAATATAAATACGAGACGAATGAAAATATGGAGTGGCGATTTTTTTAGACTGCGGATTTCTCCCTTGTGTAAATATAGAATAGAGAGTGTCCATTTGAGACGAGCCCCTGTGGTGCAAACGCACCATTCACACCTTATCCCCTCGTTCATAGAAGATTATTAATCAACTGATGGCTAAGATACCGTAGTTCACTTGAATAAAATGGTTGTAAGACTTCAAGCGATCTTCCTATTATGATACGTTTAGAGCCTTATTTTCGCTGTAGTCTGATGTTCACTGTTTTTACTGTAAGTAAAAAACGTGAAATTTATAACCTAGCGATACAATATATAATGTATTTAAAGTTGACATATAAACCATGAATTTAAAACTGCGAAAATGAAGGATTTACAAGAAACTGTTCAAATAAAATACGTGAAATTAAATTTCTATTTCAGTACAACACGCGAAGGATAAAATTAGTCAAGGATGCTCGATAAACTACAGAGTGGGAATAGAGAGGAGTTTTAGCAGTTTTAATGATTTGCCCCTGATTTGCGTTTTATTTTATCTAGTGGATAATTAACTCGTGGGGATCCGGGTTGATAGAATAGATCCTCAGTACCCTTGCTTGTTGTAAGAGGCGACTAAATGGGGCGGCCCTTCGAATGAGACCGCAAAAACCGAGGTCCCGTGTCACAACAAGTGTGGAACGTAAAAGATCCCTCCCTGCTCAAAGGCCATAAGAGCCGAGCTTAGGCCTAAATTTGCAGCCCTTCACCGGGAATGGTGACGTCTCCATATGAGTGAAAAATTCTCGAGCAATATTTAATCAATCAATCAAAAATGAACGACAGTCTTGTTAAGATTGGATTCGAATCCTTCTCGAGACCTTTACACTTCTTTTGTCTATCTGAATTTTAAAATATTTTTCTCTCTTTCCAAATCCAGCACGGCTCCTCTCTCTATAATTTGGTAGTATGATTTCATTATCAACTGAGTGACTTGTACATGCCAGACATAAATAGATCCAGTATATATGAAATCAATGCCGTTCAAACCGAGAATCCCGATGTTTGTTGCTATAAGTGTATCAGTGTATGGATATTTTCATGAGTGTTTAATCTCTCGCTCCATCCATTGTCAACAGCAGCGATTAAATGGAAGCATTTCTCACTGTCTTGATGATACGATTGAATAAACACAACTGTGAGTGCAAACATACCAGTCCAATGATATTTGCACAGTTGCCTGTCCTACAGAATAATGCTACACATTTCTGTGGTACAAAATATTTTACATCTCAGATACGGGATCAGAGATTTAGACTGAATGTCATTTTAATACAATGGATTGACGTTATTATTTCTACAAATCCTCCGTCAATTATCAATGTACGGGGTAATTTGGCACTTGGAATAATTAATATTTCCTTATGGGGTTTTAAACCTGATAATAAAGAAAAATATGGGGAAAAGAAAATCACCATGTTGACTTAAACTCTACAATATGATTCTTCAAAACCTGACCTATAATATTATCAAACTAGGTAGCGTGATTATGTTTTTTAAAAGGCAAAATTGTAAAGGAACATTTTTTGTTTTGGTCAATGGTGCCAACTGGGAATTTTTTACATTTCCAATATTTTTGTCTTCGATATCTTCACCAATTGAAATGATAGTCATTTCCTCATGAATGTGAATGATGTGCGTATGAATCTATGATAAATATAAATTACGATTATTCTATTCTCCGAAAGAAATGAAAATAGAATGTTAATATAAGAATAAACTTCATTTTGGAAAATATTAGAAGGTATGAACTACAACGCTGCACGCCGGTATAGGTTTGTGAAGTATGCAGACGTATAACGTTGCAGTTCATGCCCTCCTGTATATTTTGAAAATGAAATTTATTTCTTAAATATTCCATGTCACTGCTTGTTCATAGTATGAACTATTTGTAATATGCATATTAATTACCTCATAAGCAATTAAGAAGTTACATCGTAGACTGAGAGATTTCTAGATCAACAAAGAATAATAATTTTGTGACATGCGTACAGGAAATGATTCGGTAACTTTCAGGATTCCAAACTTAATGGAATATTATTTTCAAACATTTTGTAAACTTGATACAAAGCGTGATGTTGCATACTGAAGCAAAAATCGAACACAAATGAGCGCTTAAGGGAATTGCAACACGGTATAAATGTGATCTTAAATATTTAGAATAACATAGGTAAATAAAACCGTGGAGGAAACTAATGGCGTATTTAGACGAAGTATGGCGTGGTGTATCACTCGGCCTGGCGGCAATCCTCTCCACATTGCTTTGGAAAAGCACGACATAACGTGTCATTTATTAGAAATGGGAATATTATCGGCTTTTATCCAATTCCATTTAAAGGAATTGCCTTACTTGCTTGTGAAGGCGTTTCAAATGGCAAAATAAAAAAAAATTAAAAAGAAGAAAAAAAAATCTCGGAGTGATGGATACAGTGATATATTGTCGAATTCCCTCTTAATGTTCTATTGTCATGCGGAAACACGAACCGCATCTTTTCGTTAAGCAGATTTTATTTATCGATTAAGTCCTAAATTCAAGGATTTTTAGTATCCAGTGAATCTGTTCAAAGTGTATTTCGCATCGTCTTTTTATCTTTATGAAACACTTCCTACCCCTCAAGTCGACATGTTATGTGTATCACGTGCATACATGTTAACGAAAGCTCTAGTATATCATGTAAATGTGGTCC
This sequence comes from Ostrea denselamellosa, assembly GCA_024699665.1. Classification (NCBI taxonomy): domain Eukaryota; kingdom Metazoa; phylum Mollusca; class Bivalvia; order Ostreida; family Ostreidae; genus Ostrea; species Ostrea denselamellosa. Next base: position 2,720,638 of record JAMZEH010000005.1, on the reverse strand, counting down.
ATTTTAGTAAAATTAATTTCAGTGAGTGGCACTGCCATTATGATCTTGGAAGGTGTCACATTATCACGATCCCAGAAGTCTGAATGAAAATAACTGGGATCAGCCCTTTTATCAAGGTCTAAGTGAATTTCAAACCGAGTTTTAAAAGTAATGCAGTTTTGTATGCTAAATGGTTTTTTTTTTGGTTATTTTTTTGGTTGTTTTTTTTTTGGTTTTTTTGGTTTTGTTTTGTTTTTTTGTTTTTGTCTTTGGTTTGTTTTGTTTTTTTCTTTTGCTAAATCTTTAATTGAATTTCAAATTTTTCAAAATTGTGTCTGTCAGTTACATTTGACAATTTGAACAGGACCCCCATTTATCCCTGTCAGTATTCACTGTCGCTTACCCTGTGAAAGGGGACTACTTTTATTTTTCCGTGACGGACGAACACGTGTAGATTTGATTATGCGTCTGTCTGTCTTTCAGTGTTTTAATTGAATTGTACAAGACGTTTGCGTATTTGACAGGCATTCTCACAGTCAAAGGTCAAATGTGCAGTTAGATATGGATTTGTTCATGGTTAAGGACATACACAACGTTTCTCAATATTTAATTTTTGTGACATTTCAAGCTCAGTTTCCTTGCATTCTATTTTGTATATAACTACAAAAAATCTGGGGTATATTACAAAGTCCGTTTTCGAGTTAGCATATTTTGATAACTCTTGGTTGTGACAAGTAAAAAATGTAGGAAAACAACTCTTCAATAGAACAGAAGGTTGTGTATAAGGGCGTTACCTCGTTATTGTGGCAAAGAAGGAGAAATACACATTAAATCAATCAAAATTCGAACCAGGGACTTTAGATGATTTAAGCACTGAACCAAATAGGCTAAAATAAAGCTTTAAACATGAATTAAAACAGAATGTAATATATGTCCGTTTTGCAATATGTAATTAAGATAAGCAGATTTTTTATTGCTACATAAATAAAAAAAAAATACTCCTTTCATTTTGATATATCGCTTTTGCCCTCCCTTTCAAATCTGCATCCGCCTTTGCTGATCCGCATCTCAGTGTAACATTTTTCTTTGAATCAGCTCCACATCCTTATAACCTTCTAGATAGACAAACGGGCGAAAAGTCATCAAAAGATCGTGAAATGTGAAAGTGGATAAATGCCATCTAGAGTAATGACTATATGAAGCTATCTTTGAAAAGTATGAATGATTATTTGTTCTCTAATAGAAAGGCGCATGCCTTAATTTTAACCAGGAAATCAGTTTTTCAGAAGAATGGACTTTTTTCTTACTCGTAACTTGTTTAATCGATTTTGCCCGAAGAGATTCTCCTAACAAGCAAAACGATTTGGCGCACAAAGACACAAAATTTGAATAAAAAGCATATATAGAATCCATTTGTGATTTGAGGTGGTTCCGGAATACTAAAAACTCCAGGAATGGAATCATTTTATAAAACGTTTAGCGAAAATTGGTCTTCCACTGGTAGAAGTCGGCATGCACGCAAACCCGCCATGTCTCTTTGTTAGTGTTTGTTACCAATTTAATCAGAAGAGTTCACGTCCAAGACGTCAACTCCCTCTCCTAATGGTTGTGCCGAATAGGACGCTCCATAGATTAGGCACCAGCAGGTTTATAAATGAACGATTCTGTCTATAAAGTGTCAGTACGACAGCGGCAGCTGATGTTGAAGAATAATTTTCTTGAGTATGGCTGTTTGTTTCGCAATGAATTCAAGGAAGGAAATACTTGTTTTATTTACTGCACGTGGGTAGTGCATTTGTCAACGACCATTCTTAAGAAGAATGAATGATCGAAAAAATAGTCATATCTGGATTGTAAGGCTGTATTGTATCCATACAGGACTTAATTTGTTAGGAAATAAGAGGACTGTTTTACCATATGTGTTATACTTAAACTTTCAGGTATAATGTTTATTGTGATACAATATTCATGGTAGTGTTTTCTTCTTCTTTTTTTTATCAAGGTAAAGAAAATGATTGGAGCATGATTGAGAATGACCTCAAGCCACTCTGATTCCGACAACCCGAAAATAAAACTGGCCATTTTGGGTGCCCCGGGGGTGGGGAAAACCTCCATCGCCAGACAGTTCGTGTGTAACCACTTCTCGGAGGATTATGAACCCACGGAACAAAGGGAACTGTATTACCCTTCCATCATCATCAACGACCACCTGTACGACCTGAAAATCATTGATTGTCCATACATTCCGTATTTCCCGGTGAATTCTCTGTACGAGTGGACGGACTTCCGGGGCTACGGGCTTAGAAATGCCACCGCCTACATTTTAGTGTATGATATTACAGCAGAGGATAGTTTTCAATATATTAAAACTCTACGTGAACAGATTTTAGAAAGCAGAAATATGCACGATGTCCCGATATTTGTAGTGGGAAACAAACACGACTTATCGGACGAACGGGGTTTATCACGCAGAGAGGTCGCCAATGTTGTGAAAAAGCAATGGAAATGTGGATACGTTGAATGTTCCGCCAAATTTAACTGGCACATCATCCTGCTATTTAAAGAGTTAATGAAGACAATAGATTACATTGACCATGGCCACAAACCCACGTCCGTCCGGGTGCAAGCTGTGCTTCGAAGAAATAGGTGTGTTATCCTTTGAAACAACGAGATCTCAGTGCTTTGCTGTTGCCAAAATAACACTTTTAAGTTCTGTGAAAACGAAAAGAACCTTCGTCATTTCGGGGAATAAATTTCCGCAATAACACGGTACAGTCTTTGATCTCAGTGTAGAAAAAGAACGAAAGAAGAAATCGGTAATCACACATCGGTAAACATTCGAATAATACGACGCTCATCACAATTAAATTGTACCGTTTGTAAAAAAAAAATGTGTTCATTTTTATTTTCTTCTCAGGATTGATCATTGAGAATGAACAGAAGTTAGACGTTTGATTGGAATGAGGGTTTTTTTCTGTGGTGAAATCACTTTTTGCAATTGTTTAATGAAATGCCAAGTGATAAATATTTACAATCTAAAATTGGAAAATGGACCGAGTGTAAGATATCAGAAAGATAGCATTTCATTCGGTGAGAAATTGACAAAAAGCACTCGCATTAATGGAACAACTGAATGTACATCAGTAACCATTGTTGATCATTCATTTGTACACATCAATACGTTATTTTAAAATATGTTTGATATCTTAGGACAGCCAGGAAGAATATTTCACTTAATGTGTAATCGAACTCAGTGTGTCTAAATAAATTTAGAAAGAACATTTTAGCAAATTAATCGAGTTTTTACTCAATTGTTCGAATTTTTAAGTATATTTATTTTATAATAATGGTTTGATGTCTGTTTAAGAAAACTTTTAATCAATAGTTTACGTACGACTTAATTTTATAAACTAACAAGTTTTTCCAGAGGCATAGAAATAGTGAAACCCAGAGTCGGTTTATAGACGCAAGATCCATTTTACCCCCTTTGATATACATAGATCTGATAAATCTGACTAAAAGACGGTGGTTTACAATTCATTGTGAAGTTTGTACATCAATACTATCTTATTTCAATGTACTGATAACAGCACAGGTAACCTACAATGCTTCGGATAAGACTACTGTATCTATAACATCATCGTTCTCACAAAACTACATCTACCGAATAAGGGTACCTGTTTCTGTTGGAAGTACTCGCTACCCATTAAAAATCCGTAATTTGTCCGTGACTGCGCCTTAATCGCTACTGCGAAAGTATGATTAAACAAATCTTAAGCGAATATTAATTAGTACTTCAACAAGAATGACACACACACACACACACACACACACACACACACACACACACAGAGATATATATATATATATATATATATACATATATATATATATATATATATATAGAGAGAGAGAGAGAGAGAGAGACCCATCCTATGTACAATAGATAGTCTGTGGTAAACAAATGTCTACCAACTTATAGAAATAGCCGCCTTATTGTTTGTATATTACATATATAGTGTACAAGTCATTGAAATAACCGTATAATTATTTTAGGGTAATTTTCGTATAATGTTATTGACTTTCACTTATTCAATCTTTTAACAATAAAGAATATATGAAGGAAAATACAGAAATGTACGAAGAAACTGAGATAAATGAAAGAGCTAGGTTTCATTTCATTTTCCAATTTAGAGGGATTGAAAATTTGATATAATATAATTAGATTGTATGCAGTAGATAAAGCTGTAATATTGATGAAAATTTTCGATAGAGTCACCCCTGTGACAAGAAGACCGCCAATATCTCGCAAAACGCCGGCGAAAGGGTAAAAATCTCACCCTATCGATTGTAACAGGAACTGTGCAGAAAGTAATAAATATCTCTAAAAATAGCTTTTCTTTTTCTTCGAAAAAAGCTAATTTTGGGATGAAGATGAAAGAAATCATTGAATTGGTACTCTTCTAGACATGAAGGAAGTCATTCATCGCGACAAACAGTTCAAAAATATAGTATATCGATGTGGGGTTTTTTCCTTCTTTTTTCTTTATTTACTTTATTTTTTCATTTTTATTCATTTGGAGGGGGGGATATTTGATATTTGATAAATTTAGTTCCAAAAGGAGAAGGAAAAAATACCTAGTAAAGTCGCTAAAGGACTTCGGATGAAATCCTAAAAGATTTTATAAACCCTTAAGATTCATGTAATGGTTAAAGACGTATGGAGAGGAATATATCGTCCGATCTTAAGGCTATTTCGACTTACGTTAGACTTTCATATAAATGTTTTATTTGAACTTTGAAATTCCAAAAGGTCTAGTGTTGACCCCTACCAACACCCATCAATCCTACTAGATCCACCCACGAATAGTTCGTTGTACTCATAACGTTGCAGAATCTGTGAATGTATGACATATCGAAAAATGAATTGCGTTGGAGTTACATGATGTATTCCGTATTCCGGGATATTTTCACCCCAGTTCACGTTCGTCATTGATGTTAGACAATATGAAAGAGGAAGCTAACATTAACCAGACAGAGAAGAAAAAAAATTAGGGATGAAACAGTCCTACCCTAAACGTGGTGACATTAATTTTGTGTAAAGGCGGAAACAAAACAGGCAGAAAAATAGTGACACTCGGTACTTTTTAGTGAGAGCAATATTGAATTATAATTGTATAATTCCTTCTGATTTCCCTAACATGAGAACATAATGTGTAGTGCTCATTAATCGTGAAATTGGTGAGGAAATAACATCACACAATACGCAGGCCCCTGTGGGAATTCTATGTTTGGCTTATTTTTCTCTATTCCATCCTCAAAAGCAATGATAACCCTAGCTTGGTTCCATTGTATTTCAATTCCATGTGGTCTCTCATGTAACACGATGACAACGGAAACACCTTACGGCGACCCCATGTACGGGAAAGCCGATTTCCAGCGTAATTGCAAAACCCTTCTTTAATGTCTTTCATTTTCCATTAATGTATACAAATGGGGGGTTTCCTGCGTGGATTATCTGCCATTTACATTAATTTTCCAGCATAGAAGCATGTTGCCTTTGGACATTTTTGAGGAATGTAAAATGCAAGTGTGAACCCCCGCAGGACAGTAATCCTGAAATTCTATCTATACATTCGTTCTTTGTTTCCTCCCATGGGGGATTATCAACAAAATGCATTTACATAGATATAATCATGGTATCGATACTGAGTTTATTAAAACAGTATATACTGTGATGTAGTCGAAAGCTGATAATTGGTGAGAATCTCGAGAGATATGATATAGCTCTTACTACAAAAAAAGGTGCTGTATTTTCAGAATATTAAATGAAATGTAGATTACAGTTTCTAATGTAACTGGTACTGTTAAAACTTAAGCAATTTCAAGACCTCCACAAAGTAGGGAACCCCTAACCATGCAATCAGTGAATCGTTTTATGTTTTTTAATTTATTTATTTTTTTATTTTTTTGGGGGGGTTTTTTTTTTGTGTGTGGGGTTTTTTGTTTGTTTGTTTTTTTGTTTTTTTTTTTTGTTTTTGGTTGTCCCATAGTGACTTTGACCTTTGACCCCCTCCAAATCAATATGGCTCTCCTTCTCTTGATACGAAAGCTACATGTGAAGTATCAAACAAACAAGTACTGAGGATTGTAGAATGTCTACAAGCTCAATGGTACACACACATGCTCGCGCGCGCATGCCTGCACATACGCGCGCGATTCTCCCTGTGAATCGCGAGGGGATAATAATCTGGTTTAATTAAAGGTTGAGCGTGGCATGGAAATCACCGAGAAACCTCAACGTCTCGGCAGCTCTCAAACGATGGTATTATGCAACACTGTTTTTTCATTCAACTTTGAAAAGCAACCCAAATATTGCTATGAAATAGCATCCACGTATTAAAATTGATTTATTAATTGATTATATATTGTTTTACGTCCCGCTTAAGAATTTTTCATTCCTATGGAAATGTCATCATTGCCGGTGAAGGGCTGCAAAATTTAGGCCTATGCTCGGCGGCTATGCCCAATGAACAGAGAGGAATCTTTATCGTGCCACACCTGCTGCGAAACGGGGCCTCGGTTTATGCGGTCTCATCCGAAAGACCGTCCCATTTAGTCGCCTCTTACGACAAGCAATGGATACTGAGGACCTATTCTAACTCGGGTCCTCACGGGGCATATATTTAAATTGAAGTAGAAGTGGGATACAAGTCTCAAACAGCAGAAATTTATATAGCTTAGCTTATATATCCTTGGAACTCGGTACCGTTGTTGTAACATAGACTCCTCACCGTATAGCAACACACACACGCACGCACACACACACACACACATACACACACACACACACACACACACGGGGCCGTCGGATTTCCCCTTGGGTGAAAAACGCCCCCGGTATATTATTTCCCCTATCGACAAAGTCAATTTTGAGTTTTTCCCTGGCGGATAAAAAAACCGCCCTGAAGGCATGTTCATGAAACTCTCCTAAGTTATGTCTTTGGATATGTCCTAAGACATAACTTAGGAAAAAAGTTAGAAGCATCCCAAGATCAACTTAGGGCACTCTTAGGATGTATCCGTTAGGACGTCCTAAGCTAAAGAGGCACTACACCTCGTTTTTTTAATCGAGTTTTTTAAAATACGTATCGATAACATAAAAAAAATCATAACAATACTGACAATTTTTAACATTAGGGATGCATTAGTTTGCTCTCAAATGCGATTTGAAGATCATCCGGAATTCAATGGTTTCTTCATTCCGACTCGGACATTTTACATCACGTGATTCAGTATAACACCACACGTGTTGTGTAAAAACTTATATAAATACCGCTTAAAGGGGTCCACACTCGCTTTTCGAGTATGGGTTTATTTCCTGCTTCGTATAATTAAGTAATTATAAATCATTATTATAACAGAAAATCTTTCGTGTCCCTATAACCGGATAATGATTTTATAAAGCACGCCACGTGTTTTGATAGCACTTACTTTTAAAGTCCCGCGTGTGTGTATCGTGGCTAGAGGGTCATAGTGATATCCCCACGTACATTCTAACGAGCGTATGTGTTGTATCTCGTTCCATTTTAACCCTTTTCTCGCATGATCTGTCAAAATCCTGGGTTTAGCTATTGTACGCCAACTTTCACTAAATCATTTACTCTCCGTGCGCATGCATCGAAGACCGAAAGAGGATTGATTGATTGATTGAATATTGTTCAACGTCCAGCTCGAGAATCTTTCACTCATATGGAGACGTCACCATTGCCGGTGAAGGGCTGCAAAATTTAGGCCTATGCTCGGCGCTTAGGGCCTTTGAGCAGGTAGGGAGCTTTAACATGCCACACCTGCTGTGACACGGGGCCTCGGTTTTTGCGGTCTCATCCGAAAGACCGCCCCATTTAGTCGCCTCTTACGACAAGCAAGGGGTACTGAGGATCTATTCTAACAACCCGCATCCCCACGGGGTCCAAAAGAGGAAGTCTTAATGTTGTTAAAAAAGGGCCTTAAAAAACTGTAAAGTTTTGCAATTAAAGAGACACTATAGCTCATTTTGTTCAAAAATCGTAAAATGACAATTTTCCCAGAGCTTTCTCTAATTTTGTTGCATATTTGAATGTATAAACTTTTCAAATATAACAGATTTCTAAAGTTGAAAATTCTCGTTTAAATGCAAAAATTCAAAGATTTTGAATGCTTTTTTTTTTTAATAACATTGAGACTTCCTCTTTCAGCTCTCACCTCTAGTCGGCGCGGGTTCGAATTTCGCTCGCGCCAATATATGTGAGAAAGTTTGCCAGTTTACTTTCGGAAGGTCGGTGGTCTCTTCCCGGGTACATTGTATCAGGGTTCACTCCTCCACCAATAAAAACTGGACGCCACCAGATAATTGAAAAATTGTTGAGTGTAGCGGAAAACAACAATCAATCAATCCTTTTTCAGTCTCACGCATGCTCACGGACGGTAAACAATCCAGTGAGAGTTTGACAGATTGTGCGAGAAAAGATTGAAATAGAACGAGATACAACTCATACACCAACAGCAATATACGTGGGGGATATTACTATGACCCTCTAGCTACGAAACTCACACGCAGAGCTTTAAAAGTAAGTGCCATTTTTATCAAAACACGTGGCGTGGTTTTGTTTTTGTGTTTTGGTTTTTTGGTGGTTTTTTTTAACTTTAGTTAGTTGATAGGGACATGAAAGGTTTTTCTGTTATAGTAATAATTTATAATTACTTCATTTTATGAAGCTGGAAATAATCCCATACTCGAGAGGCGTGTGTGGACCCCTTTAAGGGGTATTTAAATAAGTTTTTACACAACACGTGTGTTGTCATTCTGAATCATGTGATGTAAAATTTTCGAGTCAGAATGAAGACACCATTGAATTCCGGATTATCTTTAAAGTGCAGTTGAGAGCAAATTAATGCATTCTGAATGTTCAAAATTGTCAGTATTTTTATGATTTTTTTTTTTATTTTATTGATACATGTTTTAAAAACACTCGATTGAAATGTGCAAAACGAGCTGTAGTGCCTCTTTAAGTTAGGACGTCCTAACTACTTAGGAACAATCTTATTTCTTTACATTTATTTATACACATGATATTCGCGATATATTTCCGATTAAATTATGAAAATCTAGGCACATACAGCTAGAGAAAAGAAAGGCATTATTTATTCATATAAGAGTAAATATTCTTAATATAGGTGCCGTGAATTTAATATGATTGTTATAAATTAAGAATTTTTTAAAAAGATTATTTACTATTTAAAAAAACCCCGAATATTATGATACTCGAACCAATGCATGCGTATTTCATACACTAACTCAATTTTTCTTACGATGAATGCTATGCAAAACCACTCAACCATGCAATACCTTTGTACGACAGTATAAAAATCGAACCAATATGTACTCATGTCAAGGTCATAGATAAAAATAATTGAACAGTCGTTTTTCCAAAGCAAGTCCAACCGGTCTGAATTTGATTTGTGCGTTGTATCATCAAGATCATGAGTAAGAGGAGCCCAAATTTTTCAGCTGGGAAAATTCAAGTTCTACTTGATGAGGTGGAAAAGCAATAAGACATTTCTTATTTACCGTATAATCCCGTGGGGATCCGGGTTAGAATAGGTCTTCAGTATCCCTTGCTTGTCGTAAGAGGCGACTAAATGGGGCGGTCTTTCGGATGAGACCGCAAAAACCGAGGCCCCGTGTCACAGCAGGTGTGGCACGTTAAAGATCCCACCCTGCTCAAAGGCTCTGAGCGCCGAGCATAGGCCTAAATTTTGCAGCCCTTCACCGGCAATGGTGACGTCTCCTTATGAGTGAAAAATTGTCGAGCGGGACGTTAAACGGTATATAATCAATCAATACAGCAAAAAGAAGCCTTGGGGGAGTATTTGTAGAAAGATGAATGCGTGTAATTCGTCCATTCACTCACGAACTGTGGATGAGGTTTGGAAGAAATGGTTGATTGATTGATTGTTTGTTTTACGTCCCGACGAGAATTTTTCACTCATATTGAGACGTCACCAGCTGTAGGTGAAGTACCACAAATTTAGACCTATGGTTAGCGCTCAGGGCCGTAGCAGTGAGGGTTCTTTAACGTGCCAACGCCTACCGTGACACGGGACTTCCGTTTTTAAGGTCATATCCGAAAGACCCATGATTCTCACTTCTAAGTGCCGAGCGTTTGGCGAAGGAGCAATCACTACCTATTTTTCGTCTTAGGTTTGACGCGGCCATGGCACGAGCGGGACTCGAACTCACGACCTCCCGGTCACGAAGCGAACGCTCTAACCACTGAGCTACCGCGACCGGTAGAAATGGTCTTCCTATACTAGTGACATTTAGACGAAGGCATCCCGATAGCACCGCGAAAGTTTACTTACGACAACATTGTGTATTTCAATGTCCTTGAATAGCTTTTCATGGTTTCTCTGAGCTCTTCGCTTCAATATCATGACTGCTTCTATTTTATACTAAGTTAGGATGATCTTAGTACAAGGGTTATGCTGTCCTAAAGTTAGAATGAACTTATGGCGAGTCCTAAATTTAGGAAAGCTTCGAGAAACATACTTCAGACTAGGACGTGTCCTTAGACATACTTAGGACACATCTTAATCCTAAGATACCTGCTGGAATAGAATCTCATCCGAAAATTTATCTTTCTTCTCCAGGAAATGTGTGCCGATATGAAACTCTCTCTCTATATAGTCATTAAAAGTTATGTTGCTACAACAAAATTATATTTTTCTCCCTTCAGGAAAAAAAGCTTATTTAAAGGTGCATATGCTTCCTTTTAGGCGGAAGCGCCTATTGCAATTCCTTTGATGACCTTCTGCGTTACAGAGTTCTTTTTAGCCTTTTTCTGTGGTACTCCAAATGGAATTTACTTAAACAAAGGGCAGGTAACTCGCCAATCAAATCTGGTTCCCCAATTCGGAAACCAGAATAATGAGCAACTACACGTCCATATTTGCAGTGCGTTTTACGCACGAAAAAAAAAATTAAAAAAATACAATAACATTCTTGCTAATTTGGCTATGTTTTAGATGTTTATATAGATACCCTAGTCAAAAAATCGTGTATTTTAAAACTCGGGCACACAATAGACGGGCATTACGCAACCTTACACTAGTAAAATTTACTGACAAATTGAGTCAGTCACGTACATGAATATTTAACATTTTGTTCGATTATAAATTAAATGATTTACATTTTAGGCCAGTGAATCCATTAATATATCGACTATTATCGAAAACCAGAGTTTATACTTCAATCTTTGCATTTATTTTTTTTTATTTTATTTCTAAAATTTCAAGATCTAATAAATTGAAATCTGTGAATAAAAGAAAATAGAAAGATATGTATTTGCCATGGAAACGCTTGCTTTTCAATGAATAAAACAAGAAATCTGAATTCTTCGAATGATAATGAGAGGGGTGTGTGTCTGTAACTGGTCAGGTTTCAGATAGTATTTGCAAAGAAGCCATTCCGTTTCGAAGAGATAATTCCTTGTAAAAACCGCGTATTTCAAAACTTGGACACACGAATGGATAGGGAGTATTACGCAACCATAAAACCACACTACTTACAACTTAACAAGATAAATAGAGCCAAGGATGAAAAAAATCTAACATTTTATTAAATTACATTGATAACTTAAACGTGTATCTTCCAATGAATAAAACGATATGCAACATGAATGTGTTTTAACAAACACGAGAAGTTTGTGTTTTTTTAGCACAGTCTTCAAATGAAGAAATCAATTCATCAAATATTATTGAAGACTGAGTTTTCTTATAAGATCTATGCGATTATTATTTTATCTGAAATATTCTAAGATTCAATAAAAAGAAATATATGTACAAAAGAAAGACACCAGCTCATTAGTTACAGCCCCAGCAAAATCTGGCTACATTTTCTAGATACTTGTACATGTAGTGTTTGCAGAGGCAATCGTTCATAAAGCTCGTGTCATATTCAAGACCTGGGCGCACGTGCAAATGGAAAGTATTATACAATCATAGATACAATGTAACGAGATATATACACATACAATAATTTCAAAAGTTTATAAAGATATACTAACTATTGAATGTGCATCAAATGATCTGCAAAATGAATCGTGTCACAATAAACACGAGAAGATTCAGAGAGTGAGTTTCAATTCTCTTTTCCACAAGTTATTCAATAACGATAATCTATTTAAAGCTAGGGTTTAGTTTAGGTGTATGTACATATTAACTTGAACTAATTCTAAAGACTTGATACAATATGTATGTAAAAAGTAAGAGATGCACTGTGCACAGACTTGAAGAGAATATTCGGTGTTTTACCGGATCACTGAATCATTACGTACATGCTAGTATTTATCAAACAAATATATCACACATGTATTTCAGTGCCTTAGTATTATTTTACAAAATGAAGGATTTCTTTAATGACATTATGACCGCTTGACGTGCGATGTTTTCTGTGATTTTCGGACCAGTGGGACAATTACTGTATAGGATATATCTAAGTTTCAGAATTCGGGTTTTGAATTCATTGTGATAGAATGACAATTTTCGTGATCAGTTAAGACGTGTTTTGATTTCTGTGAAGATCTCAACCCTTTTTTTTTTCAAGACGTTAAAATGTTTGATTCGTAATGAACTATGTAGATGGTTGGTCGACTCAGCAAAAATGGTGAAAATATATCTGACCCTTTCTGATTAATGCATCGAGCACCTGCACATTTTTTTTCTAATCATGAAAAAGAGTGGTTTGAATATGCACATAGAATCAGGGGTGGGGGTGGTATTTTTTGAAAACGAACATTTTCTGTTATTGTCATATGCAAATAAAGATGCAAAAGTATATTAGGTGACCACCTCCCCCACTATTTCTGATAGTAGTAGCAAACGAGAAGAAAGTATACTTGAATTTATTAAGCGAAGGACCCCCCTTGCTTCAAATACTTTTTTTTTTTTTAAATAAAGCTGAGTCAGTCTTTAGTATAAATGAAGATATTTTAAACTTGTATATGTGTAACTAAATAGACGACGTATTTTCTTTTGAAGTACCATTTACATTTTAGTACATAATTGTGATAGAAGGTAATTACAGTAAAGGAGGAAATACTTTTGTGCTTGTTCACCTTCCCTGAGATACAGGTAAGTCTATAATTTAACTTCCTACTGCGGGTCCGAGATCGTTTGAATTTATATATATATATATATATTCTGAAAATTGAAATAAAGATTTTTAGTAGTATAAACCTTTTGACCTTTTGGAAAGGAAATATTTAATCAAATATTCGTCGTGATTTTTTACTTACTTTTACTCATAAAGAATCAGCTTTCATCAGTACTCTCCGTGAAATATGGCACTTCCTCACAATAAATTAAAGACTAGACATTTTGATAGACAGTTGCTTTTTCAACAATAATGGAAAAAGGAAATATTCAAATTTGGTGATCAGTCATTCAAAAAATTACTTTGTTAAACTCCATTCTGATTTTACTCAAAAGTACTCTAGCCCTGAGCGCTAAGCATAGGTCTAAATTTGTGGTACTTCACCTACAGCTGGTGACGTCTCAATATGAGTGAAAAATTCTCGACGGGACGTAAAACAAACAAACAATCAATCAATCAAAAGTACTCTGAAGTTGAAATTTAAAAGATTCTGAAGTTCCTCATTGACATTATCTTCGTAGTCGTTGGTAATCAGGTCTTCCAACAGTCTGTTGGAATTCCCATGGGCACGAATTATGCTCCTTTGTTAGCTGACTTGATTTTATATTCTTATGAAGTAGGATTTATTCAAACGTTTTTACTTGAGAAGACAAAATCTCTTGCTGTGGCATTCAACTTGACATTCAGATATATCGACGATTTCGTATCTATTAACAATGACCATTTTCAATCATATATCGATTCGATACATCCCATTGAACTCGAAATAAAAGACACCACAGAGTCCTCCACATCTGCTTCGTACTTAGCTATTTTATTGAAAATAGATATCAACGACAAACTAACAACTCAACTTTAAGACAAACGGAATGATTTCAGATTCTCCATCGCCAGCTTCCCATATTTATGTAGCAATATTCCATTATCACCTGCATATGGTGTTTACATTTCTTAACTGATTCGATACGCAAAAGCTTGTTCTATATATGATCAGATTTTAAATCGAGGCAGGTTACTGACAAACAAGTTGAAGTTAAAGGGATTTCAACAATCTCGTTTGAAGTCAGCATTTCGCAAATTCTATGGTCCTTGTAATGATCTAGTTTGCCAATACAACCTGCCATTGGGTCAAATGTTGTCTGACATGTTTCGTACCAATCGTTAGGCCGTTCTTGGCTCACTGACTCTAACTACGGATTACTCTGTTTACCTGATCATGATTTAGGACTCATGGCGTGATGATTGGTTGACAGGGGATACTTATTCCTCCCAGGCTCCTGATCTCACCTCTGGTATATCCAGGGCTCCGTGTTTGCCCAACTCTCTAATTTGCAGGGGGCCTCCGTGGCCGAGTGGTTAAAGCATTGCGCTCAAAATCACAAGGCCTCTCACCTCTAGTCGGTGCGGGTTCGAATCCCGCTCGCGCCGATATATGTGAGAAAGTTTGCTAGTGTACTTTCGGAAGGTCGGTGGTCTCTTCCCGGGTACATTGTATCTGGGTTCTCTCCTCCACCTACAAAAAACTGGACACCACCAGATAACTGAAAAATTGTTGAGTGTGGCGGAAAACAAACATACAATCAATCAATCAATCAATCTAATTTGCATTATAGGAGTATATGTGTAAGAATTAGTTTATTCTTATTTATATTACATGTATAATTTATTTTTATCCATGAGATATCTGGCGCGTTATAATTGCGCAACGTCACACGTGTATTGTGATTATGACGTCATTAACGTTCAACTTGTTTACTTTGGTCTATCATATTTGCTGTCAAATTTCGGTAAGAATTATAATTATTGAATTACTGTTTAGCATTGTTTAGATTATTAATTTAGTCGCCCGCGTGGCGCAGTGGTTAGAGCGTCGGGCTCAAAGATCTGATGATCCTTGAGTCGGGGTTCGAATCCCACTGTGGGACGTGGGTGCCGGTCTTTCGGATGAGACCGTATAAACCGAGGTCCCGTGTCGCAGTAGGTGTGGCACGATAAAGATCCCTCCCTGCTCGAAGGCCCTGAGTGCCGAGCCTAAATTTGCAGCCCTGTCACCGGTAATGGTGACAGCCGCCGGATAGCTGAAAAATTGCTCAGGCGGCTATAAAAAAACAAACAAACAAAAAATTATTAATTTATGCTAAGTATTCAAGTTTGTTGAACGACAGTTACATTCTGTATAATTTTAATTCATTTAAATGTTTGAAAACAGATTATTGTTTTGTAGTACGTACATTTATAATACGAATGTTTATTATGAAATTGTATAATTGATTCTTTCAGAGAATCGTCGCCGTCGTCGTCATCACGTCATGTTAGTTCATGACATGTATATGTTTCACCATTAATAAACTGTATTCGACGCATACTCGACTGATTCATTTGGGCAGCATTTAAAATTCTCGAAATTTCTCAAACTGATGGATAATATGGCGTCGGAGGGAGAAACATATTTCGCCGATTTGAAGCGTAACAGAAGCACACATATAGCTCAGCTTACGAAATTATATAAGGATTTTAAAGAAAACCATGATATCGTATGACAACGAGGAACGTGTGAAACAGCTTTATAAAAAATTGTGCGAACGCTTTGAACAATTTACAGCCAGTCATACACTATGTTTGGATATGTGTACGCAACCAGAGGTACGAGAACAATTGGAGACGAATTTTGACGGTTGTTTGAAGAACCTTAATGAATTCCGAGAACGATTCTCCGAGTGGAGTGTGAAACACAGGCAACGAGAGGAGAAACTCGATGTTGAGGGTTCTATAGTCAGCAACTCACGCTTGTCTGTTAGATCTGCAGCGTCGTCACGGACCGAACTTCAGAACGCCAAAGTTTCGAGGCTAATTGCTGAACACAAACTGAGAAAACTTAAGGAAAGGCAGGAACTTGAACGAGCACGCAAGGATCTAGAGATGAAACAAGAAATATTCGAACAGAGTGCTGAAGTTGAGGAGGCTACAATAATTGAAAGCGTACTACAAGAAGCTATCAATGTGGAAGTGACAGCGGTGCATAATCCGGAAACCATCGTTACTGATCCAGTGTTACATGGTGAATTAACCAGGCAGTTCGAGGTACATACACCTGGAGATGATAGCCATAACGTACGGGTCATGGAGGATTTCAACATGCATGCCACATCTATTCCACGTCGACGAACAGAAAATGTACGCATAACGGAAACTTCTCAACAGACGCGTGATTTAGAGAATGCCTTCGGAAAACTGGCGTCGGCTCTACAAGAGGGATTCACTCTACCAAAACCAGAATTACTAACATTTAGTGGTAACTCTATTGATTATTGTAAGTTTATTAAGAACTTTGAGACTAATGTAGAAAGTCGAGTTAGTGACTATCAGATAAGACTGAGCTATCTGATTCAATTTTGTAAAGGTGAGGCAAAATCCTCGATTGAGGACTGTGTACTTTTAGAGCCAAAGGAAGGGTACCTAAAAGCAAGAGAAATATTATTCTCGCGTTATGGCAGGTCCCATTTAGTTGCTAGGTCATTTATAGAGAAAAATTGTATATCGCAATGAAATCAAGGCATCAAATGTGAATGAATTGTCAAAGCTTGCTTTAGAAATGCAAAGGTGTGAAATTACATTGTCACGATTAGGGTTCAAGTCAGATATTGACAACTCAGACAATTTGAGACGCATTGTTAGAAGATTGCCTACTCATCTGAGAGCCAAGTGGGTAGATGTAGCTCACTCAATTACAGAGTCGGGCAGAGAGCTCCGCTTCTCTGACTTATCAAAGTTTGTAGACGAAAGGGCAAGAATTTCCTCATCTATATTTGGTCTTGACCTTGTGCGTGAAAACAACTTAAGGTCACACGTTGAAAACAAAATGCGACATACAATATCTCATGAATCTGATGTAAATGTAAAGGGCAAAGTTACCACATTAGTTACGCAACGTTCAGCAGGCAAGCCAAGCAATGAGCGATATTGTAGATGTTGTTCAAGTACATGTGTAGATTTAGTGTCTTGTAGAAAATTTAAGCTCATGAGTTTAGATGACAGGTTTTCTTTGCTACGCAAACTTAAGTCATGTTATAATTGTCTAAAAGGAAATCATTTTTCTAGCAAATGTAGAAAACCAAAAGCTTGTTCAGTGTCAGGTTGAATTGTTAAACATCATACACTTTTGCATAGTTGGATTGTTGATGGCGGAAGTCAAGTAACTGGTAAACAATCAAATTTACATGAAAATCAGTTAACTGTTGGGCAATCATCGGTACATTGTGCAGCTACGAAAAATGCAATTAAGAACTGTTTGGGTATTATTCCCGTTACCATTGTGGGGGAAAATGGAAGATCTTTGCAAACGTATGCACTATTTGATGATGGAGCTGACAAGACTCTGTGTGATGAACGTCTTCTAAAAGCCCTTGATATTCCAAGTAAGCCAGTGACATATCAAATGTCAACGATAACATCCAGAAACAGTACAAATATTGGCAAGGAAGTTGATTTAGATATAAAACCCTTAGACGGTGATCATGTGATGCGACTGCAGAGAGTGTGGTCCATAAAGAAACTTCCTGTGTCTTCCCGCTCAGCGGCAAGAAATGCCGATTTGAGTTCATTCCCCTACTTATCAGACCTCAATATCCCACGGATTGAGACAGATGAAGTGATGTTATTGATTGGTACAGACAACCCTATTGCACACATTCCACTTGAAGTACGTGCTGGCGATGTAAACCAGCCATACGCAATCCGTACTAACTTGGGATGGATAGTGCGTGGACCAGTGCGCACAGACTCCTGGAGGAACTCAGCTCACATAAACTTTGAGAACACCGAGGAAGTACTTTTTCCACAAACAATTAGAAAGACTTTGGAATACTGATTTCGATGATAAATTATCGAGCCAGAAAGTCAGTATGTCTGTTGAGGACAAAAGAGCTCTTGCTATTATGGAATCTACAATTACCCATGAAGACGGTCACTATAAGCTTGGACTACCTTGGAGAGACAAGGATGCAAGTTTGCCCAACAACCTTCCTCTTGCACATTCTAGATTACAAACCCTACGCAAAAGGCTGTCACGTGATCCAAGTCTGCAAGAAATGTACAAATGTACGGTGAATGGTTATATTGAGAAAGGATACGCCGCAGAAGTAACCAAACACAAAACGAGTTCAAAGCGCGTGTGGTACTTGCCTCACCATCCTGTGATTAACGAGCACAAACCTGGCAAAGTACGTGTCGTATTTGACTGCGCAGCCACATAACAAGGCAAATCCCGCAATAGCGAACTGTTGCAAGGACCAGATTTGATGAACAGCTTGGTGGGTGTATGTCTACGGTTCAGGCAAGACAAAATAGCTGTTGCTGCAGACATAGAAGCAATGTTCCACCAAGTCAGAGTGACGGACGAGGATTGTGATGCCCTAAGGTTTCTATGGTGGCCAAATGGTGACTTAAATCAGGATCCGAAATGGTACCAGATGAAAGTACATCTCTTTGGAGCTACTTCTTCCCCTAGTTGTTCTTCTTATGCTCTTAGACGCACAGCTATAGATAACTCAGACAAGTTTGAGACTGAAGTGATATCAACAGTAAGAAAAAATTTCTACGTTGATGATTTGTTGAAATCCGTTCCGACTGAAGAGAGAGCCACAAAACTTGTAACAGATCTGCAATCGTTAATGGCAATTGGAGGATTTCGGCTTACAAAATGGCTGAGTAATAGCAAGGCTGTGCTTCATTCAATACCAGAAGAAGAACGAGCTCCAGCAGTAATGGCGCTTGATCAGGATTCTACTACAGTACCAGCTGTGAATCGCGCACATGTTGAAAACGATTCAATCGGATTCAAGTGAAATTGGAGGAAAAACCGCTCACAAAGCGAGGCTTAGTATCCACCATTAGCGCAATCTATGATCCGTTAGGATTGATATCCCCTGTGACACTTCATGCAAAGGCCTTGGTACAAAGACTTTGTCGGTTGAAAATAGGATGGGATGATGAAATGCCAGAAGATATCACCCAAGGATGGCTAAGTTGGCGAAGTACTGTACCCTTCATAGAAATCATATCACTTAATCGATGCTTTATGCCAAACTATTTTGATGACATCAAGAGCATTCAACTACACATCTTTAGTGATGGATCCGAGATGCGTTTTGGTGCCTGCGCGTACGTACGAGTTGTTGATGTAGAAAACAAAGTGGAGGTTTCCCTTGTACTAGGGAAATCTAGATTAGCACCTATCAAACAACAGAGCATTCCACGTTTAGAATTATCAGGAGCTGTAGTTGCTTGTCGTTTATATGGAATGATATCGGAGGAATTAGACATTCCTATCAAACAGACATACTTATGGACAGATTCTACGATTGTTTTGGGGTATATAAGGAACGAATCACGCCGTTTCAAGACCTTTGTTGGGAATCGTCTCAGTGAAATCCATGAACGAACAACCGCTGATCAGTGGCATCATGTTGGTTCTACATCAAACCCGGCAGATGTAGCGTCAAGAGGCATCACTGCATGCGATACTGATAAAATGCAGTTATGGTTGAACGGACCAAAATTCTTGCTTCAAGATCCCACCAAATGGCCACAAGAATCGACAAACAAAGTCCCAGATGTAGCTGAAAATGACGTCGAGGTCAAGAAGGAAACTGCAGTGTATGCAATCTCTGTCGATGGTATTGGGAAACTCATTGAATACTACTCGGATTGGACAAAATTAAGACAAGCAGTCGCATGGATGATGAGGTTCAAGACCTATTGCAGACATATATATTTAAGACATCCTGATATGTGCACAGTAGGAGAACTGTCCTTAAAAGAGGTGAGGGAAGCTACAGATGTGATTCTGAAGTATGTACAGTGTTCCTCCTTTACGGAAGAGCTTGAGAGTATGAGAAAGGGGAAACCCGTCAAACTTGACAGTGGTATTGCATCCTTAAACCCAGTACTAGATGATGGTATTATCCGAGCAAAAGGACGCATTAATTTCAAAGAATTGAATGCATTTCCCATCATACTGCCGAACAAGCATCATGTTACAAACCTTATCATTCGTTATTACCATGAAATCCAAGGACATATGGGAAAACAACAGGTGCTTTCTGCAACACGCAACAAGTTTTGGATCATTAAAGGATTAAGTGCTGTTAAAAGAGTCGTAGAACACTGTATACCTTGTAAACGTCCACATGGAGTATTTTGTAAGCAACAAATGGCACCTCTACTGGAAGAACAGACAATAGCGGACAAACCTCCATTTACATTTGTTGGCATCGACTATTTTGGTCCGCTTCTGGTGAAATCACACCGTTCACACGTGAAGAGATATGGTTGCATATTATCGTGCCTTACGAGTAGAGCAGTTCATCTAGAGATTGCCCATAGTCTAACAACCGATTCCTTTATTGCTGCTTTCCAACGTTTCACTAGTCGACGGGGAGTGCCAGAAAAGGTATACAGTGATAATGGCACTAACCTTGTAAGTGGTGACCACGAAATACGCAAATCAATCAGGGACTGGAACCAATCTAATATCAACAGAAGTATGTTGCACCAAGAAGTTGAGTGGCATTTTAACCCCCCTTCAGCCAGTCACATGGGTGGAGCATTTGAAAGAATGATTAGGACAACACGTTCAATCCTTAAAGCAATTGCCAATGAACAACTCCTAACGGACGAACAACTATTAACAATGATGACTGAAGTCGAGAAAATCTTAAACGACAGACCAATTACTTCAATAAGTGATGACCCAAGTGATCAGCCACCACTTACTCCAAACATGATACTTTTGTTTAAGACAAACTCATGCATTCCTCAAGGAGTCTTCAAGAAAGAAGATGTATATGCCAGGCGATGGTGGAAACAAGTTCAGTATTTAGCTAATGTGTTCTGGAAAAGATGGATGCATGAGTATTTGCCCCTATTACAAGTCAGACAAAAATGGCAAAGGCCAATTTCGAATATCCAAAACGGGGACATAGTACTAGTAGCCCAAGAAAACGTTCCTAGAGGACAGTAGCCCTTAGGTCGAGTCATGGATATAAATGTGGGTAGAGATGGCTTCGTTCGTAGCTGCCTTGTAAAAACACAAAAATCAGAGCTAATTAGACCAATTACTAAGTTATGTTTATTAGAATGCTCTGGTTAACATGATTATTCCGATATTTGCAAAATGGTACTCTAGTTGACTTCTGACCTTTTTTAACGACTGATCTAGATGGTATCTAAACACTTCTTACATGTTTTGTATAATTCTATGGAATTAGTAATTCCATGGTGGGGAGTGTAAGAAATAGTTTATTCTTATTTATATTACATGTATAATTTATTTTTATCCATGAGATATCTGGCGCGTTATAATTGCGCAATGTCACACGTGTATTGTGATTATGACGTCATTAACGTTCAACTTGTTTACTTTGGTCTATCATATTTGCTGTCTAGAGAAATCAAATTTCGGTAAGAATTATAATTATTGAATTACTGTTTAGCATTGTTTAGATTATTAATTTATGCTAAGTATTCAAGTTTGTTGAACGACAGTTACATTCTGTATAATTTTAATTCATTTAAATGTTTGAAAACAGATTATTGTTTTGTAGTACGTACATTTATAATACGAATGTTTATTATGAAATTGTATAATTGATTCTTTCAGAGAATCGTCGCCGTCGTCGTCATCACGTCATGTTAGTTCATGACATGTGTATGTTTCACCATTAATAAACTGTATTCGACGCATACTCGACTGATTCATTTGGGCAGCATTTAAAATATGATATCGATCATTGTTGATATCTTCAGCCTTTTCTTGTAAAGAAATGTTTTAAAAATTTCGAAAATTTGCAAATCAACTCAAGAGCGCTGTGAGGAAAAGGATAACGTCATCATTCAGCGGCGAAAACAAGTACTACTGTTACGTCACAGACGGCTTAATATGCAACGAGTATGTGTAGCATTGTTGTATAATATTGTCAAGATCAACATGCTAATTTTACTGGCTACCTCTCAATATAGTTTTGCCTTCAATATCTTTTCCTACTGCCATTTCTTCGAGTCATGAATGCTATGCAGATGTGAACAATGTGCATAAGACTTTCGATAAATATAGTAAGTCTTTTTAGCGGTTAGAATCCCGAAAGAAATGAAAGTAGAATGTAAATATAAAAAATGAATTTCAATTTTGAAAATATTTGAGGATATGAACTGCTACACTTCCCGCCAGCATACCGGTATTATTCATGTAGTGTAAATGCAAAAGATTTTAAAGTTTTGTATGCTAAAATTTTGTACAGTTTTGTTTACACTGAAATATGTAAATATCAAGTATACAAGAAACTATTTTTTTTACTCTATAGCAATTGAAAAATTATCACGAATTGGTTTGCATATGAAAAAAAAAAAAAGAAAAACTATAGCTATTTTAAAAACCATCAATTACCGATAGTTATGCGTATGTGCCATTTCTCTGATGTTTTTTTTTTCTCTCCTGGCATCTTGTTGCATTTAGTCAATACGCATCTTGTTATTTACTTGATGCATATCACATTGATATGCATTTAACATTTCTTTGCAAACACTGCTATTTTTATCTCCCTATATAAAACAAAGGACATTGTTTTAAACCAAAATCTTGATTCTGTAGACCAAGCATTGTCTGCTTAAAGTTTTAAGAACCCCTTGATTGATAGTTTGCCTATCTAACGTTGGTATCATGTTTGTCCTTAAAAAGAAGATGGCCTATTTTGATTATTGGGTCAAAGGTCAAACCACTACATTATCTAGAAATAGTGCCTACTCAATATCTCCGAAAGCATTTGACAGTAAGTAAATTTGAGACAGTGGTTGATCTTTATGATTAATATTCAGGTCGCAAGATCAAAGCTCAAGTTAAAGTACAAGTTTGTACTTACAAACATGCTTCTGCCTATAAGTACTCTCAGTACTTTGATTTATGTACGGGTCCTATCAGAAATAGAAAAATATAAAATTCCATTAAATATGCATACAAAACACTATGATGGTAGAAAAATGAAAAATCAGTAGACAGCCTGTATTTTTACACACTTTCTTTCCGTTTCTTTTGTTCCTCGTTTTTCACCCCATTTGCTCCTCAAAGTGAAAAAGAAAATTCCGAAAACTTATTGCACATCTAAAAGGCACCACCAATCATCTCCCCAAAAATGATTTGATTACTGCATAAATGTAAGAAGAGTTCTGGGAACTGGGGGATCTATAGAAAAACGTAATTTTTCAACCCCTAATTGGCCCCAAGGGTGAAAATGAAAATTCTGAAACCTTTTTTGCCCATCTATGGACACCACTAATTACCTTCTAAAAGATGATTTGGCTACTGCGTAAACTATTAGAGGAACTCTGGGAACCACGGGCTTTATATTTTATTTTGTTTTTTTAAAAATCGGGGTTTTTTTGTTGTTTTTTTTTTGTTTTGGTCCCCCTGGATGAAAATGAAAATTCCGAAACACATCTTCAGGACACCACCAGTTAACTTCCAAAGGATGATTTGGCATCTGTGTAAAGTTCTGGGAAACAGTTTTTTTTTTAAAGAAAAAAACGACATTTTTCGACCCACATTTGGACCATAAGGTGAAAATGCCTTATTGCACATCTACAAGACACCACCAATCATCTTCTAAAGGATGACTTGAATATGTGTAAAATGTAAGGGAGTCCGAGGAATCAGATTTTCGTAGAAAAAACGTCGTTTTCGATTCCCATTTGATCCCGCAGGGTGAAAATGAAAATGCAGATCTACAGCACACCACCAATCATCTTCCAAAAGATGATTTTGATACTGCGTAAAATGTACGAGGGTTATTGTTTTATTATTTATTTATTTTATTTTTAGGGGGAAATATCGTTTTCACACACAGGATAAAATTGAAAATTCGGAAACCTTATTGCACATCTACAGGACACCACCTGTCATATTCCAAAATTAATTGGTTACTTCTTGAAATAAAAGACAAAACACCTTCATATGTAGTTACCGAGTGCCTTATGCAAAGTAGAGTAGCATTCCTGAAATTAAAGTAGCAGCAGAAATTTACTTTTCGGGAGATTTTATTTATCCCGAGAGCTACAGTTCTGCAGCTTTAACGGAAGGATGTGGGTAAAAAAAAAAGATGATAGCGTACGTGGTGTGTGTGTGTGTTTGTGTGTGTGTGTGTGAGAGAGAGAGAGAGAGAGAGAGAGAGAGAGAGAGGATCAACATTTTGACACAAAGGCGAACCTACACACAAATAAATGGGAAAGTAGCTATATATACCTTCACTGCAACAACAGGGCCACGTGATGGGGGGAAACACAATCGTAACCAACGATAACTGTACTTACACCGTGAAAGCTTAATGACTGTCACAGAGAAGTGGGAACCCGGCAATTTGTAAGAAATCGGATGAAAAATACTCTTGGATTCTTTCAAACGAGTAATTCAGAAATGTCCTTTCAGCGAGTTAACCAGAGCCTTTTCTACATTACTTTGTTAATCAATGGAAACCGGGATTCTTTTCTGAAGCAGCGAAACGTTAACATGCCGGGACATTCCAAATTTGATCAGAAATGTGGTTACGTATCTTATTCTTGTTGAAAGGCTGGCTAATGATTGGTTTACGTCAGTCAGTTAATGTACATTTGTAATAATGAAAACAAAAAAGTTTGCACTTTCTTGAAAAAAAAAATATCTCAAAACAATAAAAGGAGAAATTTATAAGTAGATTTATTATAATGGCTTGCATAAACTTGAGTATTATTTTTATTGACGTTTGGAAACAGTGTAATCTGATTATATATATATATATATATATATATATATATATATATATATATATATATATATGTGTGTGTGTGTGTGTGTGTGTGTGTGTGTGTGTTCATACGAGAGTTTATGATAATCTAACATCTTTGTGGTTTTATTGTGCATCAATGACAATTTCACACTTTTCTTTGAACGAATGTTTAAAATATACTTTTGTATATCAAAATGCCTCCAGAAGTTCTTGATTGGTCAATGAAATATCTTTTGTATCATGTATGGTTAGAGAGAGAGAGAGTTATAAAAACAGGAAAGGCAAACAACTTGTATCTCAGAAAAAATATAGTATCTCCTTTCAGAATAGTGGTTGAGATTATGATAGGTATATATATTAACTTGTACGTTAAAGGCAAACGTGTAGAAGTATCTCACAGAAAAAATATTAATATAGTATTCCCTTCTTTCAGAATAGTGGTTGAGATTATGATATGTTTATATATTAACCTGTACGTTAGATCTGGTCGCTTGTTATATATATTAAGTCAACGTCACTGGAAGAAAAATAAAATCCGGAATCTTTGTAACTTGGTAAATACATTAAAGTCGTAGGACAAAGTTCACAATTTGGATCGTGAGTAGATCATATTGCAAGGGATATCCCGCTTTATTTTCTCTTGTTCAAAAAGGAAAGTTTCCAATTGAAAGGAACAACCAGGAACAGCCAGGCGACCATTTCCAGCATTGTCAGCAGTATTGATCGCCATCAGCCTTCCGATGTAAGAAATGTCATTCCAATTTAACAGCTAGTCCCCAGATAAGGTCCCTGACAAGCACTTCGACAGGGCGATCCCCATCTTGATATTGTAACGACACGGAAATAAATACTGACTCTGTAGTGTGGAATTCTAATAAAAACAAAAATCTAACGATCTATCTAGCTACGATTACTTGTAGAACTGGATCTTACGGCGTTACAGACTTCATTTAGCACTTGCTTATCATACTCGTGAGAACAAATTAGACTTTAGTTTGCACTTGTCATCCTACTGGCGAGAACAGAGTTCATATAGCACTCGCTCTTCGTATTTGGGAAAACAGACTTCATATAGCATACTAGAAAAGTCTGTGAGGATCTGGGTTGTTAGAATAAATCCTCACTACCCACTTGCTTGTCGTAAGAGGCGATTAAATGGGGCAGTCCTTCGACGGATGGGACCGCAAAAACAGAGGCCCCGTGTCACAGTGGTACCCCGTGACACGATAAAGATCTCTCCCTGTTCAAAGAGCATAGGCCTAAATTTTGCAGCTCTTCACTGACAATAGTGTCGTCTCCATATGAGTGAAAAATTCTCGAGCGGGACGTTAAACAATATATAATTAATGAATCATACTAGAGAAAAGAATGAAATTTTATTTAACACTTGCTTATCGTAATATCTAAAGAAAGCAAATAGGCTTCATTTAACACTTGCATATCGTGCTAGTGAAAACAAACATTTTTCATTTAGCACTTGCACATCGTACTAGTGAAAACAAAGAGATTTCATTTAGCACTTGCATATCGTACTAGTGATTATATGTTTAACGTCCCTCTCGAGAATCTTCCACTCATATGAAGATCTCACCATTGCCGATGAAGGGCACAAAATTTAGGCCTGTGCTCGGCGCTTTGGACCTTTGAGCAGGGAGGGATCTTTATCGTGTCACACCTGTTGTGTCACGAGGCCTTGGTTTTTTGCGGTTTCATCCGAAAGACCACCTCATTTAGTCGCCTCTTACAAGCAAGGGGTACTGAGGTCTTATTCTAACCCGGATCCCCACGGAGCAATCGTACAAGTGAAAACAAGCAGACTTTATTTAGCACTTGTGCGCGCGCGCGCGCGCGAGAGAGAGAGAGAGAGAGAGAGAGAGAGAGAGAGAGAGAGAGAGAGAGAGAGAGAGAGATTGTATCCCTACTAGACAAAACGAGTACACAGAACTCTGATTTATCAGTTCTTTATCATACTAATGACAACAGTTTTGTTGGAATGACAAAGACAGCCCCTCGGTCGTTATCCACGCTATTCCCAGAAAGGGACGTAATCAAACCCTTGTTACACCATGTAATACCGTAAAAGGGAATTAAGCAAATCTTTGTTACCCATGTAACAGACTGAATACAACCAATTCACACTTACATGTATCTAACTTTGTAATCACTAAATCGGTAAGTCACAATATATATATCAAACCGGCTACATAGTTAACTGTCTGATCTGTTTCTTTGTATATTGTTTCGCTCACAATCGAATTTTTCTTTTTCAATTATGTAGAGGATCCATTCCGTGTCAGAGCTGAATTATCTACATTTCTCATAAACAGTGTCGGATTTAGTAATAGAGAGGGCAACCCTACTTCTGTGACCAAATCGATTATTTGATTTTATTATGCATAAAGTATACCGCAAAAATAACCCATTATATTAACCTAAAAGCACCCAAACCCTGGATCTTTCGAGCGATTCGCCCCTGGGCCCCAAAGGCTTTGCCCTGGATCCACTGGGGGCCTTAAGGTGACCCTCAAACCCAGTCTATTGCGGCCTCCTTTGACAAATCCTGATCCGTTACTAATACATATACTAGTAAACTCACATTGTGGACAAACTTCAGTCAATATTACATTCTGATACACTTCCATAGTTCCTAATTATAAATATCTACTTCACATTACTAAGAAGTTTGTTCTACTTTCCATATATAACGACACATAACTTTATATGTAGCACTAAAGAATCCGTAGGCTTTCAGAACTTGTTTTTCACACTTTTGCATTTGTTTACAAATATATATAATATATATGGAAATATAATCAAATCTGTTAACGCTCGCTAACGTTGTGCTATTTCATATCATGTGTATGATATTCTACAGATAGCTGTAATTTATATCATATGTATGATATTCTACCACTAGCTGGCGTTGCTGTAATTTATATCATGTGTATGATGTTCTACGGCCCGCTGTAATTTATATTTTGTATACGATCTTCTACTGGTAGCTGTAATTTATATGTGTATGATATATCGCTAGATGGCGTTGCTATAATTCATATCATGTGTATGATATTCTACCGCTAGATGTCGTTGCTGTAATTTATATCATGTGTATGATATATCGCTAGATGACGTTGCAATTACTAGTATTCAATGTACCACACGCGCCCTCTCCCGGATATCGTCTATTATTCTATGTTTGCCGACGATGATACTTTACATATCCCAAACAGCAAATTGTTTTGAATCAATACTTAATTCTGATTTGTGTGAATTGAAAAACCACAATCCCCAGGTTCTACATGCCTTTTATTTTACAAACAAATCTCTGTTTTTTTTGTTTTTGTTTGCTATAGATAGCGATCTCGTAGTGAACATGAAATCTGATTACATGCTTTATCATTGCAGACAATGGAATATATAACGGTTTCAAATTTTACCAGGCATTATACATTGTCCATTAAGTATTTTCACCAGCCAAAAACTCGGGATATAATTTTATTCAATTCAAAATTACACCGTGTTTCAGCAATTTCGAAGGGGGGGGGGGGGGGGTGTGGGGGTGGGGGGGGGGGGGGTATTCTGCAATAGTTTTAACATGTTTTAAGTTGCAGTATAAGGATTCTTATAAAAGAACAATGTAAAGTTGCATGTTAGTTAACTAATATTTTATTGAGTAGATAAGCTGCTTTTAATTTTCAAAGTGTATTGCGGACTATTTAAAATCATTAATTGATATTTTCAAAACAAATTTCATTACAGTTTGAGAATAATGTAATTTAGAACCATTATAAAACAAAGTTCAACATTAAAAGAATCATAAAGACTATTGCAATATATATGCACATTCAATTAACAAAGAGGCCCGTGGGCCACAAGGCTCACCTGAGTCATCCAGGTCCCGCTGTTCTTCTGCGGGAAATATGAAATAAAAATTACTTTCTTCATTCTAACCCGTATCATGATCCCAAGAACGCTAAACGAGATCATAATTTAACCTAACTTGAACCCCCCTGCATAGGGACGCCCTATATTCATACATCATGCAAAATTTTATCCCTGATTCTAGCCCAACATTAACCCCATGGTCCATATATTATTTTATAAATTTCAAATCCCCCCTACAGTGTAAAACACTGAATCTGTATTGTGGCCTAAACCTTCCCCTAGGGCAATGATTTGAAGAATCTTTAATCTGCATTACCCTGGAATGCCTACATGTTCATATGACTAATCTTAGCCCTGCAGCTCCAGAGAATAAGATTTGTTTTAAAAAAGACTTTTATGTAAATCTGTGATCCCCTATTGAGGTTCCATACCCCCCTCCCCCTGCCAGGATTTGAATAGACTTGAATTTCAACTATATCAGGATGCTTCCATACTAATATCACAAAAAATGCTACTCCTGGGGACAAGATTTCTCCTTCTATGCATTACCATGTATTGCAGACTTTCAACTGTAACCCCTATTGTGACCCCCACCCTCTCTTGGTGGCAGTGATCTAAACTACCTGAGGATGTCTGTCTATAAACATGACTAAACAGCTTAGCTGTTAACAATAAGAATTTAAAAGACTTATTCTTATATATTCCCATGCAAAACTTTGATCCCCTTTTGTGGCCTCATTCAACCTCTGGGAACCATAAAATGAACACATGACTCAGCACTACCTGAGCAAGCTTGTATATTACTATGACTAATCTGGCCCTGTTGCTTTTAACAAAAAGATTATTAAAGTTTTATTCTATAAAACTTTGACACCACATTTTGATCTCGCCTTACTTGACATGGATATGATTAAAATAAACTCAAATCTGCACTACCTGAGGATGCTTGTATATGAATATCCTGTTGTTCTTAAGAAAAAGATTTCAAAAGATTTTTCCTTACATATCTCCATGTAAACCTGATCTGTTATTATGGCCACACACTACCACCTACAATTAAACACTTTTGAATCCACAGTCTTTGCTGAAGCTTTCACTTATGTTTTACGTTTTCTTGCCCCGTGGTTTTTGGGAAGAATTCTAAAAGATACCACCATAATTTTACTATCTCTTGATTATCTCCCCTTTGAAAAGAGAGAGACCCTGCATTTGATCAGTTTTAAATCTTCTTTATTCAAGATTGCTTTATGACAAGTTTGGTTGAAATTGGCCCTGTGGTTCTGGAGAAGACATAAAAAAAGTGTAAAGTTTACAGACACACAAACAGACATATGCAGGACAACAGGTGATCATAAAAATTCACTTGAGTTTACAGCTCAGCTGAACTAATGAGAAATACTGGTCTTGATGTTCACAAAGGAAAAAAAAAATCTCAGATTTCCCCCTATACATGTATATTCTAATACAAATGACTGCTCCCACCACTCCACCCACTCGGCCATGACTTGAACAAATTTGAATCTGCATTACCTGAGGATGCTTGCATAATAGTATGAATAATCCAGGCCCTGCTGTTCTTGAGAAGATTTAATAAGATTTTTTTTCTACATATCCCTATCTAAAGCTTTGAGTAAACCAAGTTCAATCCGAGGAAGCAGGAAGAAGGTGACACTACAGACAGCTTCAACACGACCTTTAATTCCATACTGTAATCCCACCCCACCTCTGCGACCATGATTTCAACAAATTTGAATCTGCATTTGGTTCTTATCAGTCGCGGTAGCTCAGTGGTTAGAGTGTTCACTTCGTAACTGGGAGGTCATGAGTTCAAGCCCCTCTCATGCCATGGCCGTGTCAAACCTAAGACGAAAAATAGGTAGTGATTGCTACTTTGCTAAACGCTCGGCATTTAGAAGTGAGAATCACGGGTCTTTCGGATATGACCTTAAAAATGGAGGTCCTGTGTCACGGTAGGCGTTGGCACATTAAAGAACCCTCACTGCTACGGCCCTGAGCGCTAAGCATAGGTCTAAATTCTTGGTACTTCACCTACAGATGGTGACGTCTCAATATGAGTGAAAAATTCTCGACGGGATGTAAAGCAAACAAACAATCAATCAACAACAATCTTTGGTTCTTGAGAAGATTTTTGAATTACCACACCAAATTTTGACAGTTCCTAATTATTTAATTATTATCTCCCTTTGAATGGGGGCCTGATTCCTAAAATAAAAAAAGAGACTTGGAAGCCGTTTCATCAAAGGATGGTTTGTGCCAAGTTTGATAAAAATTGGTACAATGGTTCTGCAGAACTAGATCAAAATGTGAAAATTTACAACATTACTGACAGAAAACAGACAAATATTGATCAGAAAAGCTCACTTGAGTCTGAGGCTTGGGATCAAGGTGAGCTATAAAAAAAATTGTGAAATAAATAACTAAATATAAAATTGCACAACACAGAGTAAACTTGAGACAAATGTCTACAAATATGTGACACATGCTTGAACTTCTGAGAAAATATATTTCTACAAAATACGATGACACATAGATATGTACAATATATCTATTAGAGATGTTACCAATGTTGAAGTATATCTTAATACACCGGTATACATACACAAATGAGATTTTTTCCTGATTTCATGTTTTTCAACCTTAAAATGGCTAACTATTCATCCAAACATACACATGTAAATTAAAAACTGGTAAAACTAAGTCAAATTTGACAAATAAAGATGCATTTTGAGAAAGACACATTGAGGTTCCTCTGTCAACTACGAATAAATGATGACAAAATTCACGTACACGAGACATGGTAATCACAGAAAGTTCCTAAACAGTCTCAAGTTATTCTAGTCAATTCTATTTTGACTTAATTGTCACCTCATTCTTCGAATATTTTTCTTTAATTCGTAGATAGGAAGAGCTTTCCTTACTTTTAGAAACAAGTAAATAAATCCTGGTTTTTAAAATCAATAATGAAATACTGATTTCAGACTGGAAGCAGTATAGGCATCATTTAGTGAGTTTGATTTTAAATAGAACAGCAAAAGACTTCTGCTCTTCAAATGAAGATCTATAATGTATATATAAATGTCCATATGATTAAAAACCGATAACGTGAAAAATTTAGAAAAGAGAGACCAATGTTACACAATGAGATTATAAACTAAATTCAAGCACAATGTAACAAAAATTAGTAGTTGATGAAATATCTTCAATCGAGTTGAGAATAAAAATGGATTTCTGATTAAAAGAAGACATCATCAGCACCTCAAGAACTACGCATAATCACCTTCTTCCAAATCATGGTTACATATGCTTTAAATCAGGCATTGCTAACACACTTTTCATTATATTCCATACACTGGTAAATAGCTTATTTCTAGATGTCTGACTGCTGACCACAATAACTAAATCCTGAGATTCAAGGACTATCACTGACCAATCATCAACTGTTCTGGTCATCCTGTGTCACCCCAGTCACTGATTTCACTAATTCACTCAACTGGTGGGCCAACTTCATTTTCTCCACTTTTGTTTGAAATTTTTCACCTATAAAAGAAAGGTACTCAAAAGAATCTCTTATTAAAAGACTGATTCCATTTTAAATCAAAAGAAAACTTGCATCAATGACAGATGAACTGATTATAACTGCAATATTTACCATCCCACTGGAACTGTCGTAGTATTGAAAGGAGTTTGTTATGGCACCACGAGCTGTTTACAGCATTCAGTACCAGACTAATCAACACGCTCTCCTTCTCATCTGCAATACATATACACTGCAACAGCACACTGCTATTTCAACTACTACTACAGTATTTTCCCTACAAATCAGTTGCATTCATTAGTTATACAGTAAAACATGGTTACAGAAACACACTTGTAATGAATTCACACTTATAGTGAAGTAACTATCATCACCTGAAGTTTTAAGACATATTATGAGCTTATTGCCGGTAACAAATTACATTTAAAGCTGATCAAATTCTTCATCTCCAGCACTTCACTATCTGCATGTTTTACTGCACTTGGAAATATTCAAGTGGGAATAATCTTTGCTAGCTTTTTGATAGAGGGTTTACAGAATTAATTCCCATGTCAAAAATCTTATTCAAGATTATTACAAATTACTCTTTTTTCTCATAGATAATCCCTGCACAAATGCTAAGGTATATATGAATTGCAAAATCTAACCCTGCAAAAATATTCACGTTTACAGTATATATGAAATTGAAATTATTCTTACAAAATTACAGTGTACATCATAATACCTTTGGGTGGCAATACGCAGTAAGCTATAATATCACGCAGAGGTTTCAGTCGGATATCATTTTCTTTGATCTTTACTTTTGTTTCTGTGTCATTTTCTTCATAGCTATTCTGCCTGTATACAATCATAGTTTGATGGATTGATATATAAATATTGAGCATACAAAATTAAACATACTAATGGGAAAGAGAAAATGCACACATAACTTTTGATAAAAATTTGTTAAGTATAATTTGATACACTTTATTCAGAATCTCATTACATTTAAAAAATAGTTTTTCTCTAACTTTTTTTCTTTGTGATTATAACTTTTTATGCTCAAGACATTAAGGGTGTGAAAAACTGATTTGCATAGGCAAAGTGTGCCCAACTTGTGCATTAATGCATTCTGCACAGTAGTACCCAAGAGACGATTCAAAGGGCTAGGTGGGGGGGGGGGGGGGATGTTAAGTGTTGTTCCATGCTCCAATGAGGGCTTGATACAAATTTTGAAACATTTCAGGTTAATTAAGCAAGTGACATTAGCCACATTCCATTGCATCGTCAAGATGTGTAGGGTGTAAAAGTTCTGGTGAAAAAGACGGCAACAGTTATGCATTAAATGTTTTCTTGTCTGAGGTAGTCCATTATGATATGATGAACATGTGACCTAGCATTATCTTGTTAAATCACTTGATTTTCATTCTGTCTGATGAATGCAGAAATGTGAGGTCAACCATTTTCTTCCTTGTAACATGCCAAGGTAAGACTCTCATTCATTTCTTCAAGAGCAGTATGCAAAGTGGTTGTAATGCTGCCATACAGCATCACCTCTCCGACTCCCTACCTCCACCCCCCCCCCCCCCCCCCCCCCCCCAACAAGATCAGCATTGAATAACACAGGAGATTACTGTTTCTCCCTGTAGCAGTAAACACCCATCACTGTACAAAGAACATTCTCCCAGTCCCAGAATATATATGATGTGTACACCATGCAAGTTCAGCAATAATGTGGCTTCAAACTGGGCATTTTCTTGGATGTCTGGGATGAATTACTTGCTCGTAGAGTCTGTTCTGTACAGTTCTAGGGAATACTGAACTTAAATTTGGAATGTTTCTAGCATTTACATTTCATGATTGAAATCCACATCGCAAATTGTATAAACTGGATGTGATTATCTTGTTGTCATGATGCCATCTGAAGGTGTCTGAGAAATTGTTGATCCTCGACGTTCCCAGCCTGCTGAAGTCGATTAAAAAGGGAACACATAACCTAACAACATCAATCTGTTTATGCAAGCTTGGCATTGCAGCATATGACTTTAGATTAAATGGAGTTGTTCTTCAACAATTCAAAAATGTTAAACAATCTTCTATTCTTTTCAATTCAAAGCAACAGTGACTTAAGGAGGTACCCTACATCATCATAATGGCTGACTTCCTTTAAAACCATGAATGAAAATATAAATATCAGCAATATTTATCAAGTCACTTCAAAATTCATTGCTAAGTAGGTTAGCACATCGACTGCTGATCTATAAATTGCGGGTTCGAGTCCAGCAGGGGTTTTAAATTTTTTCAATTTACTTTTTATTAAAACTACAATTTTTTTTACTATATAAACAAATCTAAAAGATCTCAATTTCAAAATATTGTTGTACACATCCTCCATTTTTCATCAAATTTCTCTGGTGTAGCATTCCTCCTTAACAAAAGAATATTCAATCTGTACAAGAGCACAAATAAATGCAAGCGAAACTGGTCCACAGTTTAGAAGTACAGCCAAGGATCTCCAGTGTAAAGCATCATAACAAATTTCTTTCTTTTAGACCAAGGAACTCTATTGTAAAGTTACACAAACTCTTTTTTTTGTTCACCTTTTTCATGAAAAAATTGATACAGTCCCTGAAATGTTCTACTTTCCCATTTTTCCGTTCGTTCAGGGTTCATTCACCATTTTCCGTTCACAAAGCGTTCTCCGTTTTCCGTTTATCGTTCACCGTTCATATTTCCTCATTTTCTTTCAAGTAAATGTAAGTAAATCAAGTATTTGCAAGTGTGGCCTACTGATATGGCAAGTGAATTGCTTTCAATTACATATCCAACAAAGAGGTATAGCGCACTTGGTATGCATTTTCGCCTCCACATATAGCTTTTCCTTGATTTTCGATTTTCAGTAATATTTTGCTATACATTATTAGTTGATACCTTAGAGTTTGTTTACCCAAAATTACTCAGTATTGACAGTAAAGATATCTTTATGTTGGTAATATATTTATATGATAAGCACAAACATCACCGTGATTGTATAGGGTATATATAGTATATGTAGCGTAACTGTAACAAAAGGCCAAACTAAACCAGAAATAAAACACTGGAATTGTTTTCTTTGAGTATGACAGTACATAAGTCCAGTGGAGAAAATTTGGTTCAAGGTGGCCTTCTTGTTGAAAATTACTAAATTTTTATTTAAAAATTGCTCTCAGTTGTACTTCAAGTTGTAGGAATATGTTAAACGTTAAACTTGTAAATTCATTCTGGGAAAGGGTGCTATACCTCTTTTAATAACAAGTACTGAGTGTTTAATACCACAATAGAATTTAGAGTAATTAAAACTTTTTCTTGATAACTACCATTCCATTTTTTTTCTCAAATTATAAATGTAGCATCTTAAGCATGTGAAAGCAGCCATAAATATTAAACTTCTGGATTCCAACCTCCTGGGGGGAGGGGGGTGTTGTGTTAAAAAAGAGTACAAGTTTTTTTTTCATGTATTCAATATGTATGTCCATGGGTCCATACCATATCATGAATTATTCCCAGCTAAAAGATGCACCTTTCCGATGAAAAGTACCGTCCGGATTAATGGAATAATTTTCAAAGCATTTTGTTTGTTGCTTAGTCGTTACATTCTTACCAGCTTTCCATCCAAGGAACTTATTAGAAATATTCTGAGTAAACAGATCATTTTGCTATTATCGTTTTCCGTTTATCGTCAATCATTCTCCGTTCACCGTTTTCCGTTTATCGTTCACCGTTCTGCGTTTATCGTTCACCGTTTTTCGTTCTACGTTTACTTTTCGTTTAGCGTTCGTTCACCGTTCAAGTGGGAAAGTAGAACGTTTCAGGGACTGTATGCTCATTTTCTCTTTCCCACTTGGATTTGCACTGAAAGTTCCTTATTCAAAGAATACAAACACAGCACAACCCAAACACAGCACATTTTGTATATAAATCTGCAGAATTTACCTGAGTTTACATTTTCTGATAATAGTACTCTGGGACTTGCTCAGCACTTACCTGAGTTTGCGTTTTCTGATGATGGCACTCTGGGACTCGCTGATAGATTTAAGTTTGAGGGTTTTGTCTGGCAGTCTCATCTGAGTCAGTTTTTCAGCATGAGCTAATTTGATATCCTCCAATCCTTCCTGATGACAGAACCCAGAAACAAAGTTCAATTACACTGATTTATGAATGACAAAGTAAATCTGTAGCTAGTAAAAGAATGAAAGGTCAACTGGTGCTTGTACATAATTCACATTTTCTAGTTTGTTGCTGTAACTTGAACTTTCAACTCTGACCCTAAGATCAAAATGATTTTCTCTCTGGCCACCTTATATCTCTGTAGCAAGACTGGAAGGCGAAGATACCCTTTATTTGCTGTCCATAAAATTATCATAGATAAACAAAGTTCTCTCATAGACAGGATATTATCAAGAACATGTATATCTGTAATGAACAAGTTCTCTCATAGGCAGGATATTATCAAGAACATGTATATCTGTAATGAACAAGTTCTCTCATAGGCAGGATATTATCAAGAACATGTATATCTGTAATGAACAAGTTCTCTCATAGGCAGGATATTATCAAGAACATGTATATCTGTAATGAACAAGTTCTCTCATAGGCAGGATATTATCAAGAACATGTATATCTGTAATGAACAAGTTCTCTCATAGGCAGGATATTATCAAGAACATGTATATCTGTAATGAACAAGTTCTCTCATAGGCAGGATATTATCAAGAACATGTATATCTGTAATGAACAAGTTTTCTCATAGGCAGGATACTATCAAGAACATGTATATCTGTAATGAACAAGTTCTCTCATAGACAGGATATTATCAAGAACATGTATATCTGTAATGAACAAGTTCACTCATAGGCAGGATATTATCAAGAACATGTATATCTGTAATGAACAAGTTCTCTCATAGGCAAGATATTATCAAGAACATGTATATCTGTAATGAATAAGTTCTCTCATAGGCAAGATATTATCAAGAACATGTATATCTGTAATGAACAGGTTCTCTCATAGGCCAGATATTATCAAGAACATATATATCTATGCAAACTTTGCTCTTGGTGATCTGACCTTATCAGAAATGACAGCTGGGGACTGTAAAATAGTGTCTGGAGCCTCAACCATCCATGGATGAGACATCAACTCTTGAATATTCATTCTACGACTTGGATCCACATGTAACAGTCTGCAAGAAGTGAGTGTAATTGTTGTCAGGAATGGATAAATACAGAGTAAATGCTTTCAGTCACTATTTTTTTTTTACATAACAGATATTCTCCATATTTCTCAGCCACCCACACATTGGCCAGATGAAATAAAGAAATTAACTAAAATTTTTATCAATGAGGTTGTTTGTCAACATTAGATTCTGGGCTCATCAGATTTCTTCTGAATGCTCCACAGATATTATCAAGAGTATAGTCTTCATTTTCAATAAAATCTGAACTGTATCATGGAAATAATTTACAGAAAATTCAATCTAGTGATGCAAACATTACAGTAACACAGTATAAACCATAATTAAGTTAAGGTATAGATGTATTATGCTTTTATGAGCAAACTTAAAACTGAAATTCCAGGACATATGCCAGTTTTGAGGGTCATATAATTTTTTAATGACCAATTTCTTGTAATATTAAGAAACAGCAAACTAATTTTCTGATTATCCTCAAAAGTGTATAACCTTAACTCCCCCCCACTCACTTTTTTATATTTCTACAATAAATGTTTTTATTTACCTCCTCACCACATCCTTTGCAGCATCAGAAATAACCCTCCAATCTTCCTCTGGAAATTCATACTTCCCAGACAGGATTTTTTTTTTCATTTCTGAAGTAATGTTTCTGGACGGAGTTTCTGAGTAGAAAGGGGGATAACCACAGAGCATGATGTACAGAATAACCCCAACACTCCACATATCACAGCTCTGTCAAATAGATTCACTTCAGGAATTTATTTTCTATACATATTATTTACATTCTATTTTTATTTCTGTTGAAATTGCCAGCCATTAAAATAATGTATTACATTTATCAAGACTCATACATGCATTGTCCAAAATTGCAATACATTTATGAGGAAATGGTATCATTACAGTTTGTAAATATATCAAAGACAAACACATTGGAAATGTGAATATCACCATTTGAATTTTAAATGTTGCCCATCCCATTACTGGTAAACTGCAATACTGATGTTGCATATATTTGTTTTGATGAATTCCATGTACATTAACAAAACCTTCATATAATGGGCATGTACAAATTCACCTTGTCATAAGTATAAGGCCTGGAGGTCTGAATCACTCCTCTTCGTTGTTTGGATTTATATTTCTGAGCCTCTAACACCTGCCAGCATGTGAAATTTAAAAGAAAAAATCAATCATAAAAACCTACACAATATACAATGAATGGACAAAGACAGAGAGTATCCTAATTTCAGTATTCAGCATATATAGATATGACATAGAGATATTTTCAACTGACCTGAAAGGTAATTAACAGGGTTTTTTTTTTTCATTTATGTGTAGATGTAATTCACGTTCATGTAATTTCTAATCTATTATGTAATTAAGGACTCTTGCTACAACAAAAAATTGGATCCATGGGTTGATATATATTTTTGGTTTATTCTGGTTGTAATTTAATAGTATAACTATTAAATTCCTAAAATATTGGGAACCTGTATGTTTTCTATGATGTTCAAAAACTGTGATATATTGCCTCTCCTATATATCTATTTACGAAGTTTTCCCACTTCACTGAACACGAAATGGTGGTCAGATATTAAATTCCATGCCATGAAAATTATTCATTTTATTTGATGTTTAAACATAAATTTAATATCGATTTAAGCACTTTGGAAAAAGAAAGTTTGTAGCAAGTGATTTTAAATCCAGAATAGTGTTTAGTATATCTACATGCAAAAAATGATGGAGAACAGGTAGAATTGTGGGATACCTGAGGAGCTACATAATAGGGTGTGAAGTGCGGAGTCTGTAGATTTCCGTCGTCCACTTTGGCAAAACCAAAGTCAGTCAACTTAATCTCAGCATTCTGAAAAAAAAAAAAACCCAGATTCTAGTGATGCCAGAGAATTTTTCTTAATTAGCACTCTTTCTGAAAATTTTCTCTTGTTGTAAAACTGTGTTATTATCATAGCTTTGTGTGTAACATGAAGCAAAATCATTAATAAAATTTAAACAAACTTAAAAGATGTTATCTAAGTGCTTCATCATAATACAACCCCAATAATTGTAAACGTGGTATATTAATTTTATACCTTTTAGGGATCAAATCGCAAAAAAGTTCCAATCACAAAAAATACCTGTTATATGGCAATTTGCTATGCATCCTATATACTGGTATGTATTGGACACAATTTCTCTACCTTATTTATCTGTGTCGTGGATTCATTAGTTTTCAATGAATATCAATTTTCACCATTTTCATGGTTGTGCCAGACCACAAAAATGGGTAGTGATTATCAAAGTACAATATTTGCTCTAAAAGGAAGAACAATAAGTAGTTCTTCACGAAAAATCCAAGAAAGCTGATGTCCCAGAAAATTGATGACATTTTTAGCTATTTTACACTTTGCTTTTTATATAAACACGACGACACAAAATATTACGTATTTAAATCATTGCACCAACCTCTGAGTTGTCTTTAAGCAGTGGGTTCTCTGGTTTATATAAACACGACGACACAAATTACTACGTATTTAAATCACTGCACCAACCTCTGAGTTGTCTTTAAGCAGTGGGTTCTCTGGTTTATATAAACACGACGACACAAAATATTACGTATTTAAATCACTGCACCAACCTCTGAGTTGTCTTTAAGCAGTGGGTTTTCTGGTTTATATAAACACGACGACACAAAATATTACGGATTTAAACCATTGCACTAACCTCTGAGTTGTCTTTAAGCAGTAGGTTTTCTGGTTTGAGGTCCCTGTGAGCCACATTTAGACTGTGACACTGGTTTACTGCCTCGGCGATATAACGGAGGTACTTTGCTGCTTTTTTCTCTGTAAATCCACTCTCTTTACTGATCCTGTCAAATAGTTCCCCTCCCTCCATAAACTCCATCACCATCAGTAACCGTGCTCTTAAAAGAGAAAATAAAACTAGTATAGCAATGATATTTTAAATTGGTAACATATAGAGAAATACTGATCTTTAAAGGGGCATGGACACAATTCAAGTTGAAAATTTTCAAATTTTATTTTTTCCATTTTAATGTTTAGAATGTTTAACTAAGATATTTCTAATGATCAAAAATTTTAATGTCAGTTGTTGAATTATATGAGAGATACAGAGCTCGCAATTCTTTATTACATAAATAAGGCTTGTGCCATACTTTTGTTTACATAGGTTAAATATACTACAGAAAGCTTCGTTTAAAGCAGATTTTTTAATCTACAAGTTCTTATTGAACACAATTAAACAGTTTCTTGTCTTCATCACATCTCATTTTATTTTAAACGTGATATTTTCTATTAAGCAATCAGTAAACAATAACAAAGCACGAGTCATGTTTACAAAAGAAGAATTGAGAGTGTTATATCTCACTTGGAACTCAATACTTGATATTCAAATTTTGGTTGATCATTAGAATTGCCTTGTAAACATAAAAAACGAGAGAGAAAAAAAATTAAAAATTAAAAATTTTCCGCTCAAATCTTGTCCATGTTCCTTTAAAAATACACACAATTTCTAAAGCAAATGGGAAATGGAATTGTTGCTATTTGACATTGAAATGTGTAACTAAAATTCACACATGTGGGAATGATGATAAATAATTCCTACTATGTCGGAGTTTCCTTTTACCATATGGAATGATGCATTTAAAATTAGCAAAATGTTTAAAAATTTAATTAATCATGACTTGAAGTGTACATTTTGTTCTGTTACACATTTTCTATGATTTTATAGCTAGTGATTAATTTGAAGAATGAAGGTAATATCTGACTTAGGATGGGGGTCCCCTGGAAAGATGACATCATTGGCATAAACATCCAGGACTCGGACAATATTGGGATGGTCATTACACAATCTGTGAAGCTTGACCTCAGTATGGGCCTTTGGTCCATCCATTAAACATTTCAAGGCGAACCTCTCCCTTGTGTCCTTTTTGATACATGGCCTATAAAGACAGCACAGTATATAC
Organism: Ostrea denselamellosa; assembly: GCA_024699665.1. Lineage (NCBI taxonomy): Eukaryota > Metazoa > Mollusca > Bivalvia > Ostreida > Ostreidae > Ostrea > Ostrea denselamellosa. The sequence continues at coordinate 2,679,025 of JAMZEH010000005.1, read as the reverse complement.
ATCTTTGAAGCAAAGGCTATCAGATTGAATAGCTATGGCAGAAAATGAAATATACTCATGTAGAAAGTATTATGCCTGAATGAGGAGAAGTTTAAAAAAAAAAGCATTTTCATAATGAATATGTTCAGATATTGAATGATGACAGATATCTCTTACAATTCATCTTATACTTTTATTCCATAAACAAATAAACCATCTATAACCTAAGGGATATCAGAAAATAGCAGGTAAAATGTCCCTAGTGGTCTCCTCTTACCTGACGGAATCAGTAAATGTCCCTACAGGTCTCTTCTTACCTGACAGGACCAGTAATCCCTGTCCCCAGCTTCTCCTTCCATAAAACAATGTAGTCATCTGTTATAGAGTAGGTCTGTAAATATCAAGGTAATGTACAGAAATATTTATAAAGTCATACAATAATAGATTTAGGCCCACTGGCATCAAGTAGAGTAGACTCAGCTTGTCTGAGATAGTGCTTTGCTTTTGACAAGTTAATTTATCTTGCTTGCTTGAAATTTGCTGCTAGTTTTAATGCAATATCTTATGTTTTTATCATGTTTCCCCCCTATGCCTTTCATTTATATTCTAGCAAGAATTTTCATTTTTTTTTTTTTACTATTTATTTTTTGTTTGTTTGTTGTTGTCTTTTAATATTATTTTATTTATTTATTTATTGTTGTTGTTTTTTATTGTTTTGATTTTGTTTCCACTTTGATATGATGTGATAGGCCATTATAAAGCTAGATATGAAAGCACAGGGTTTTGACACAATATGAGAGAACTTGTTTTTACCATTACAGAAGTGTCAAAACCCTGTATATTACCTACTTTATTTTAAATAAAACTACTGAATAAAGATATTTTATTGAACACTGAATCTTACCTTAATATTCGGTGAATTAATACAACTATCTCTTGAATCAGACATGTTCAATTACATCTGTATTCTGTATTTCGGAAATTCCATAAGCTTTGCAGTTTTGGCATTTTGTACAGAAAGCGGAAGTACATTGGCTACTTTCACTTTTTGGAGGGGTAGCAGGTTAAATCATAAACGAATTCAACATACGCAAACAAATGGTACTGCTTATGATACTGTTTATTGGTATAATATAAACATACATATTAATGACTCACTGTAAATGTGACAACATACTTTCGCTATAGAACCTTGTTCTATATGATCGTAAAAATAAATCACCAATATAACCTGACACCCCTATATATGTGTTTAGAATAATCCGATTGCGGATGCTGTCGTTACCTTGGCTGTGTCGTTAAATGTCACGTTGACAATGGACAGAAATTTTTGGTGGATTAGTGGTGTTACAGCTGCTGTTGTTACGGGAACTTATGTCCTCTGGACATCATCAGTAGGCAAATCGAACAAGAAAAAGGGTGAGGAGAAAAAAAATGGCGTGATTATATCGTTGTAAATAACATAATATGACGCTATAGCAACATTTATTGCCATCATATATCGTTATCATTAGACCTGGTAGAGTGTATTGACTGTGACAGAGTATTGTGTCAGTGGTATGTACATGTGTACTGTACATTTTGAAGAAATAGTTTCTCACTTCCTGTTTCAATGAGGTCAATAAACAGGAAAGGGGGGGGGGGGGGTATGAAAGACCAAATAGAAATAACCTTCTTATTTCCACAGTAATTACAGGCGCGTCGGCAAGTTTTTGATATTGGGGCGGCGAACTGGATTTTAAAAAAAGGGGGGGGGTGACATATTTTAGCTAATATGTACATATAGTCACCAACACCCCCATATTTTCCTTTTATATATATATATTTCCATCTATTGAAAAAATGCAATTATGTATTTTACTTCAACTCAAATATTTAATAACATAAGTGATATCAAAGTTGTATGCAAGTCAAACACATTAAACTCATTTCTATCAAAAAACATATATGTGCACTGAGTCATTGAACAATTCAGAAACGTCCAAAAATAAGCCCCCGTCCATCCTGCGCTGAGACAAACTCGTCAGCGACTTCTGACATGTCCATTTTATCCGTAGCTTCCCTGTGGGTGTGTAGAATCATCAAGTGATTCAGCCTCTTTGTGTCATAGTCACACGAAGATAGGTCTTCACTAGGCGCAGTGCAGAAAATGTGCGCTCACTTGTGGCATTAGTGGCTGGCATCACTAAAATGAGTCTTAAGAGAGTTACAATCTCCGAGAATAGACATCTGGTAGTTGAAGGCATTTCGGACACTAACTTTACCAAATAGGAAATAGACACAGCAACAGTTGATGGATCTTTCAAGTTAATTCTCGCGAACGACGTGAATGTTTCCAGCTGCGAAGATAGAGATGTTTGGTCCAAATCATCACAGTAAAACTTTGTCACGAAGTCCAGATCTTCTGTGTATGTCTTATCACCACGCACAGACTTCAAAAGAACGTCCTCTAGATGGCGGTACACTTGGTAGCCCGGCTGGTCAAAACGATCCTTCACACAGTTGACTACTAAATCTAAAGCCTCAAAATACTGCTGTCTATAGAGGTCTTTTTCTGATGCTGCAAACTCTGGAGGGGCGTTTCCTGTTTCAAACCACTTCGGCATTTTTCTTCGCCTTGGCAAAGTTGGCTCATTGACATCTAGATCATCAAGTTTGTTGTTGAGAGAGTCCCAGAAAGTATTAAAGGACTCTTCTTTTCGCATTTCACTGAGAGAAGACAAAGAAAGTTCGGTTATGTGTTGGCCCTCAGCAGCTGATAACTCCTTCGTCTGTAGCGTCCGACTTAAATTGTCTGTGTGACGAAGTATGTCATATCCCAGGGACACTCCGAAGAGGAAGTCAAAACTTTGCATCTGGGATTTCACACCAATGATCCTTGAACAGGTTTCGGCATCCTTTGTGCATTCGTAGCAGGTTTCCCATAAAGACTGAAGGACGGAGTAGTTTTTCAAGACACTATTTAGGCTAGCAGCTCTAACAGTCCATCGAGTGGGGCATAGCACACGGAATCCTGGTGTATCTGGTGCCATCTCGCGCTTCAGCTGCTCGAGTATGGTGTCCCTCCTAGGTGAATACTTTATGAGTTTTGACATTTCGAACACAGTATCTAAGGCATCACGCATCACCTTTGATCTTTTCACGGTATCGCCAACGGCCAAGTTGAGTGCGTGTCCATAACAATGTTTATATATTGCTCTTGCTTCTTTTCTGGTGATGTTAGCAGCTACTCCCTTTTTAGCTGCGGACATGTTGCTGGCTCCATCATAACACTGCCCACGGCACTTATTCAAAGAAATGTTCATCCGCATTAGTGTATCCAAAATTACATTGGTCAGTGTTGTAGCGTTGATGGAAGGCACCATACATAGTCCAATGAAGTCTTCTCTCACATTTAAATCCCTCTCAACGTGACGAATAACAATCACAACTTGTTCACGGTTGGACTGATCTGTTGTCTCATCAACCATGATGGAGAAATAGCCATTCTCTCTGATGTTCGATGCCACGTCCCGCAATATCTTCAAACCCATCACTTGTAGCATTTCATTCTGTATGTCTGCTGATGTAAATTTGTCTTGCTTCTTTTCTAACCACTTGAGGATTGACGGATCCGATTCACCATGGAGCTTCAGAAGCTGAATAAAGTTGCTTTGTTCGTTGTCATGGCCACGGAAAGGTAATCCATGTCTAGCAAGAAATCTGATGTTTCGTAGAATTGTTAACAGCTGCTGTCTGTTGCGTGTTTTCTCCTCTGAATGGGCGGCGGAGAGTACTTCACCAATGTCTTTCGTTTCTCTGGGAAGATTCACTTTTCTTTCCACAGACTTTTTGTGGCAGTCGGAATCTTGATGTTTCCTGAATTTTGACGTGGCATCCTTCCAGTTACTGAAGCCTGTAGATATAAAACTGCTCTCTGCCTTGGAATTCAAATTTTTGCCTTCCTTTGTGGCGCCCATGCAAGTGAAACAGAAAGCCAAATCTTTTGCCTGAAAATATGTTAAATACATGTATAATAAATAAACAGTATTATCAACATTAGTGTAAATACTGTAAATGAACTAATGATTAGTTCATTGAATTAACCCGTAGAATATAATGCAATAAATTAATATATATAAAATAATCTCATACACTTACCTCGTCATAATGTAACCATGGATATGGTTTGAACCAGGAAGAGTTGAATGAACGTAGTTCTGGATTCTTTTTGCCGAAAGACCGCTTTGGAAATTTGAAATTAGTTGGTTGATTAATACATGTTAATCCGTCCATTTTGAAATGAAAATGCAGAGATATATGTGGGGAAAAAAAAAAATAAATAAACAAAAAATCTCAAAAAGTTGTTTAGACAGTAATTTTAATTCATCTTTGGCATTTTCCTTTAGTTCACATGCTCATTCAGCTCATATGCTCAATTACAGTAACAGTTATATCATTCATAATTGTTTAATGACTTAACGACTTGCAGTAGTGTACAATGTTACATCCAAACATGGATTGATCAATTAATGCAGCATACTTAATACCCTATGTTTGATTACTGTGTACACACGTCGGGTCCAGGTACCTACTTCACCTGTAATCGATGGCTTGCCTTGCCGCCCCAATGACCACAGGTCGCCGTTACACTCGCCGCTCCAATGAAGAGTCAATTTTGCCGTTGCTTTCTCTTTACTTTTTTTTTTATTTAAAACAAATAATGTTTGTATTTTTTTTTTTTTTGCAAAATTATTGGGGCGGCAATTGCCGCCCCTGCCGCCCCTTTGCCGACGCCCCTGAATTATGGAGTTTACATTTTGTTAAGGGTAACGCAGCTGTTAATTTGACCATTAATAATAATCAGAACCTGATCATTATACCTTATATTGATCAGATCCTTATCATTTTAATTATTAACAAATCGGTGGATTCTTTTTTAAAGATACGTTCTACCTTATAACTAATGTCAACAGCTCCTAAGATCATGAAGTAAGATGGTCTCAGTTTACAAAACTGATTTAATAACATGTCTTAGTACACACTGAAAGTGTTGTTTAAAATCATCAAAAGATAAGTAAAAGAAAGTAGAATGTATAAAAACAAAGCATTTCTATATATATGTATCCTTTAAACTATTTGAGGCAACTTAGTATTAAATACATTATCAATATATATGAATATATGCACCACAGGCAATTTACTTAAATTGAGTTTGTCAACAGGTGAAATCCTTTGGATTTGTAATTTCACAAAAATTATTGTGATGTAATTCTCTACAGGTATTTTGTGCCTTTGTATTATCAAATGTTCCTTCTCCTTAGATCTATAAACTATAGGTGCATTGCCTTTATTGTCTTCAAGTGCTCAAGATTTTTCATGCTGACAGAAATGTAAATGAACTGACTATGGATTTAAGTGGATGACTGTCTTTGTGTATAGTTATTTATAGATGGTAAGATGTATGTGTATACATGCAATAAATTCAAGAGAATGTTTTAGATACATGTATCTAAGCATACTAACAATTATAGAGAAAATATTTGTCAAGTAATCTATCACACTGTGACCATTATACTGGTCTTCTGGTCAGAATTTGTGGCACTCACATTGTCTTCAACATCAGTAACTTTCACAAACTTTATTAGCAGACATCTGGTGTTTCTAACTGCTAACCATTGTTCATAAGTGAGACAGCTGAATAACCTCAAAAATGTTGTTGATCTGCTTACTGTTCGTTTAAAAAAATCTCTCGTTCTCTGTCAGGGTACTACTATCCTTGTGATCAATCATTTGATTGGTCCTTTTTCTTTGGTTTTTTCCCCCCACTCTTTGAATTCTGTTAGGTGTTTTTCTTCCTTAGAGTTATCCTTTGCATAACTTTCATAATTGCCATCTTCACTCTCCTCAAGATTTCTCATAACTTTCCTTCACTTCACTGATTGCTTCAGGACTGCCGTCATTCCTTTCTATGATATTGCCGCCACAGTCTTCATCAACTTCTATGAAATTGCCACCACTGTCTTCATCAACTCGTTCGAAATTGCTGCCACCGTCTACAGCAACTCCTTTGAAATTGCCATCAGAGTTTCCATTGAATGATTCAGAATTGTCATCACTGTCTTCATCAACTCCTTTGAAATTGCCATTACAGTCTACATCAGTTTCTTTAAAATTGTCATCACAGTCTTCGTCGATTGCTTTAGAGATGCCTTCACAATCTTCATCAGCTTCTTCCAAATCACCTTCTTCATCGACTGCTTTGAAATGGCCTTCACGTTCTACAACAACTTCTTCCAAACTGTCTTCAGAGCCCACTCTTTCAAGTAATCACATAAAAAATTCTGTACTTGGAGTGCCAGAAATCACAAAAGATATACATGAGCAACACAGTGCAGGTGAAACCATCTATATGTATGCTTTTATAGCATGTAATGTTGATTTGATGTTGTTTTACAAAATTTGATAATAAATGTTGCAGTGCTAATCCTTATTTTGTATGTGCATCCCTGCAACATATTTATAATTGTAAAGTTTTGCATTTTGCAGATAGGTGTCCAGGACTAGTAAACCTAGGCAATACCTGCTTTCTAAATGCTGTCCTCCAAGCAATGTCTTCCTGTTCAAACGTAACAAATTGGCTTGCTGATTTTGTAAGCTCTGGACATAAACAGAACACATCCCTAGCCAGGACATTGAATGACACGGTCAAAGGTGATCAAATAATATTTGAATTTTCATAAAAATAGGCTGTGGTGAGCACAAATATTGTGTGAAACAACAATGATATACTATGGGTTCATCTGTGTTAATGGTATTAGATTAAGGTTCACCTGTGTTAATAGTATTTAGCTTTAGTTTCTTCTTTGTTGACAATGTTTAGATTATGGTGCATTTGGTAGTGCTATTCTGTATGAACAGTGCAGAAATACAAATATAGTGCACTATAATTGTACTTTCAGCAGACAAAGTTTTAGGGATTTACTGGTTTCAGTGGCCAGCTATCTGGCCATCCATTCATAGAAACATTTGGTCTGGATATATTTTTGGAGGCTGCTCTTTACTCTTTACTACATTTTATGAAAATATCATTATACTTATGAAAGTATCATTATACTATGTAAAAAGCTGGTAATTTCAAATGAATTCATCCCATTTGGAGAAAGTTGTGACCATTTGTTGGTTTTTTTTTTTATGTTAAGAGTTGTGCATTGCAGCAAAAATACAACAGGAAACTTTTCGAGGTCAAAAATAGAATTGAAATGTGTACTGTGTATTGCAACAGAATACTTTGTGTTGTTGCAGTGTTGAACAATGAGAAGGAGATCTATGATGATTGTTACTGCCCAGCGGAAGTCATTCATGCTCTGGCAGCCAAAAGATGGTACATCTCACCTGATGAGCAGGTAAAGCTTGATACTATCATCAGTAGACTCCACAGGATTCTCACCTGATGAACAGGTAAAGCATGATACTATCATCAGTAAGTAGTCTCCACAGAATTCTCACCTGATGAGCAGGTAAAGCATGATACTATCATCAGTAGACTCCACAGGATTCTCACCTGATGAACAGGTAAAGCATGATACTATCATCAGTAAGTAGTCTCCACAGAATTCTCACCTGATGAGCAGGTAAAGCATGATACTATCATCAGTAGACTCCACAGGATTCTCACCTGATGAACAGGTAAAGCATGATACTATCATCAGTAAGTAGTCTCCACAGAATTCTCACCTGATGAACAGGTAAAGCATGATACTATCATCAGTAAGTATACTCCACAGAATTCTCACCTGATGAACAGGTAAAGCATGATACTATCATCAGTATACTCCACAGGATTCTCACCTGATGAACAGGTAAAGCATGATACTATCATCAGTAGACTCCACAGGATTCTCACCTGATGAACAGGTAAAGCATGATACTATCATCAGTAAGTAGTCTCCACAGAATTCTCACCTGATGAGGAGGTAAAGCATGATACTATCATCAGTAAGTAGTCTCCACAGAATTCTCACCTGATGAACAGGTAAAGCATGATACTATCATCAGTATACTCCACAGAATTCTCACCTGATGAACAGGTAAAGCATGATACTATCATCAGTAAGTATACTCCACAGAATTCTCACCTGATGAACAGGTAAAGCATGATGCTGTCATCAGTAAGTATACTCCACAGAATTCTCACCAGATGAACAGGTAAAGCATGATACTATCATCAGTAAGTATACTCCACAGAATTCTCACCTGATGAACAGGTAAAGCATGATGCTGTCATCAGTAAGTATACTCCACAGAATTCTCACCAGATGAACAGGTAAAGCATGATACTATCATCAGTAAGTATACTCCACAGAATTCTCACCAGATGAACAGGTAAAGCATGATACTATCATCAGTAAGTTGACTCCACAGTATTCTCACCTGATGAACAGGTAAAACATGATACTATCATCAGTAAGTATACTCCACAATATTCTCGCCTGATGAGCAGGTAAAGCATGATACTATCATCAGTAGACTCCACAGAATTCTCACCTGATGAACAGGTAAAGCATGATGCTATATCAGTAGACTCCACAGAATTCTCACCTGATGAACAGGTAAAGCATGATGCTATGTCAGTAGACTCCACAGTATTCTCACCTGATGAACAGGGAAAACCTAATACATTGATAAACGCCACGGAATTCTCATCTGATGCACTGATAAAACCTAATACATTGATAGACTCCACAGTATTCTAACCCGATGAACAGGTGAAACCTAATACATTGATAGACTCCACAGTATTCTCACCCGATGAACAGGTAAAACCTAATACATTGATAGACGCCACAGAATTCTCACCCGATGAACTGATAAAACCCAAAGCATCATTAGATGCCTTTGAATTCTTGCCTCTTTTGCATAATCAGAATATTTATAAAACGACGATACTTGTACTACCTTGTCAGTGGTTTAAGTATTTAACCTATATAGAGTTGAGACTGCTTTTTGTAATTTACAGGATGCACATGAAATGTTCCATGTATTAACACAGACAATTGATGAGGAAACAACAAAGTATCCAGGAGTTATCTCCCTCTTTGAGGTATATCGGTGTACTATAATTTCAAAAGTTGTGTAAGATGTCATTGCTTACATGTTCACAGACCAATAAGGCCAAAAAAATTAATTGTGTGATTCCTATTAACATGCTTTTCAGAAATAGGGTCATCGTTGCAAACCACAGCTGAAATGTATGCTCCTCTCCCTTTTCACCCGTGGCCCTCTGCGTGAAAATTTTCTCATAAATGTGCATGGCGCAATTTGGTCAGTTGCTGAGCTTCCAAGCACAGGTTAAGTGGAGATTTAAACTGTTTAAAGAATGCAAGCAAAGTACTCTTGACCAATCAGAATGCGGTAAACTAACCAAAAACAGAATCCGATTGTAAACAGATATGGCATTTCAACACTGAACAAACAGACTGTTGGGGTATATGATTTCTTGCTAAAGTTAATTTTGTTGCGAAAAGCACAAGTCATTAAACACAGCTATGCTAAACAAGAGCAAAGCGAGTAATTCATTCATATTTATGGGAAACAAGAAAATTCTCATGCAGAGAGCCATAGGTGAAAATGGAGAGGTGCGTACATTTCAGCCATTGCTTGCAACGATGAAATAGGGTGGGTAGGTCAGATTTCTTTTTCTTGGTGGATTAAGAAAAAGGTCTGTAACTCCAGTGGATATTTGATGGTAAAATTTTGAAAAACATGCATTGTATTCCAATACTGAAATATTGTGCAAGTGTCAATCAAAACTACGATGTCATCCATACTTTTTGATGTCTAAAATTTCGTAGTATCATCAAAATTTTGAGGTAACTAAGAGCAATAACTGGATCCAGAGCTTAAGAAAATGATGATTGGGGATAAACAAAAAGATAATGCGATAGGCTGGAAACCAGAACAATTTTTTTTTCACACCTTTTATATTCTTCCTTTTGAAGAACCCTGACACAGAGTTCCAGAAGAATGACCGAGCTATGACTAGGACACACAGTCCCCTCCCTCTATTGCCTCACCGTGAGATGGAGCATCCATTCCGAGGACTGCTGGCCAGTCAGCTTCAGTGTGTGGAGTGTGGGTACAGAAATCCTGTCAGATACGACCACTTTGACAGTCTCTCACTCTCCATCCCACAAAGTGTCTGGGTATGTTGGAGAACTTGACCTCTATGTCCTGTTTCTTAAGTTTGTATAGTAACTTGATTGTTATTGGTTACTGTATTACAAAGTCACTAATTCATCCCATGAATTTAAAGTGTACTGTAGCTTGCCTGTAATAGTATTGCTCATTTTCTTAAAACAAATTTTTTTGTTTTGAGTATATATATGCAGTCATTTCATGTATAAAAATGAAGTGACAAACAATGGTATGTAATGACGAGATATGTTGTTGTAGAGTGACCGCACTTTAGAATCATTGTTGCACCATTACATCAGTGCTGACACAGTGAATAACGTGGAGTGTTTGGGATGTAGCAAGTTAAAACACAGGCCTGCAGGCTGTAAAGGTCCTCTCAAACGATCTACATTTAAAAAGAAACTTACAATTGGAAAGGTATGTAGGGTTTTATCTAGGTTTTAGGTGTTACTTACTAGTTTATATTCAAGCGAAATGTTTGAGGATGCAGATGTTATTTCGGGGAGGGGGGTATTTTGAAATAAAAAAAATAAAAGAAGTGAAACTTTTTGTTGTTGAATATGCCCAAAATTCAAGAATAGCTCATGACAAGGCACTTGACATTTTCCACTGGGGCGCTTTTACAATTTTATGGCATTGATTTTGCTACTGTTATAGATATTGCATATGACATCATTTGTAAACAAATTTCATTACAGTAAAGCACACTTGTAGCAAGGTGTTGGGGACAAACAATTTTGATTCATTATAAACATATATGTTATTTCCAATTAACTTATAATATGTATTAAAACTACAGGGAATGAAAATTAATTTGCTGTATTATTCATTATTAAGCTTGTTTGTTGTAGCTGTTTTACTTTTGCACTTTTGCATTGGTCTTGTTTGAAGAGGGCTCTGTTTTTCTTTCTTTTTTCAGTTACCGCATTGTTTGTCAATACACATCCAGAGGTGCCAGTGGACAGACAGTGGGGTCCCTCTGAAGAGACAGGAGTTTGTCTCATTCCCAGATATCCTGGATATGAGCGATTATGTTTACCATAAGTCTTCAGCCGTCAAAGAATCCCGAGAAACAGGGGACCTAAGTGGTGGGGGAGAAGTGTTTCACTTTGGGTAATGTACTGACTTCACTGTAATATTTTGATTGTTGGTATTCGTATTTCAAGTACATTCTGACATATTCTTGTGCAATTATGCATTGTTTCAGTACATGTACATAAATTGTAATGATTTATTTCAGAATGAGTAATGAACATAAAGCTTTAAGCCTGGGAACTGCCCCATCTGTCAACCTTCTAAGGACCCTGAATTATGACAACCGTACAACACAAAATGGATTGTTTATCAGGCCACAGGACCATATGGACATAGAGAACCATCATTCCGATGTCAACCACAATGGTCCTACATGTACGGAAAAGTCCGCAAAAACGTCACTGACTTATAAATTGAGTGCAGTGGTGGTCCACCTAGGTGGCGTTACATCCGGACATTTTGTGACCTATCGCCGCAGTCCCAACACAGTGAGGGGTAAATGTCGAAAAGAGAAGTGGTTGTGTTGCTCCGATTCCAGTGTCACACCTGTGAGTTTGGTAGATGTGTTCTCAGCGGAGGCCTACATGTTGATGTATGAGAGGTTATGAGGTCATCTGTAGAGACCTGCTGATATACTTGCCTGATGTCTCCCTGTATTTATTATTTGTATGCTGCACACTGCCCACCCAGGAAGAGCTTTTTTTTTCATATTTTGTGATCATCATTTGTCATTTTTATAACAGTTTAAGTGCATTTTGTACATGCCATTTTCAAGATGAATTGTAATGAGTGGAAAGTCTTCAAAAAGGCAAAGTTGAATGTAGGAGTGTTCTTTTAAATTGTCAATATTCACTGTGTGAATAATTTTATAATTGTTCAAAACAATTGTGTGGTGCTTTCTTCAACCTAATATTGGATAGTTTATTTGTGTATGAACTATGATGAGTCATGTGTTGTGTACTGAATGTGAATGGTATCACAGTATTGTAGTGCAAGAATATTGGTCTGTTTGCATTGTACAATCTAGCTTCACATCAGGTTTCTGTTTTTAAGACTGAGAATGTTTACGTAACTGCACAGTCAAGAACTGCTTTTTAATTTGTTGTCATATTTGTGTACATTCATGTGGTTTAACAATTGTGAAACTACAGTAACATCATACTAATGTGCCATTAGTTCAGAATGTGGTTTGGAAATTTAATTAAACAGATTTTTGTGGTCATTAAGTTAGAAATGACGAATATAGATATTTAGATCAGAATCTTTGTTTAAAGAGTAGGTTAAGTGTGAAATCTACTGTTGAGATTAGGAGATGGGCTTTGGATGACCTTGCCTTGCCCTGGGTGTCCTCATTACTGGATATTCTTACCCCCGAGCATCCTTGCCACATGGTTGCCATGCTACTGGGTGCCCTTGCCTCTGTTATAGTTGATGCTATGGTTGTCCTGACCGTTGGTGTGCAGCAGATTTAGTTTCAGTAGTCAGTGGTGCTGACAGTCAAGCTTTACATTGAAAAAGATTGAATATTGTAATTAAGCATTGAAAAAGAGAACAGTTATTGCAAAATGCTACAAGCTGCCGGTTTGCAGTCAGTCTTTTTCCATCCAGGGGTGTCTCGTAATTGACCATTCTGCCTGACCATCCCAATTCTTTTGAAAGGGTTCTAAATTGATATCTTTGAAGACTTCAATTGTATAGAGGATGGGGAGTCAGTGAACAAGTGGTGGCTCCAATGCATTGGGAAATATGAGTACGTCTAACAGTGTAGTGTTTCACTATCTAATTTTGATACAGAATTTGACCAAATAAATGCTGCATACAGTGATAGTTTTGCCCACGTTTTTATTTCGGCCATTTTACTATCATTCACACTAATTTGTATTTCAATGCAGGGGGGGTTAACGTGGGACAAAGTAGCACACATTGTTTGCTTGTATTTAAAAAGTTGATGGAAGTGCAAGTTTTACACGTCATCACTTTAAATGTGGTATAACCTTTGTTCTGGAGTCAGGATTTGGATAAAGATGTCACGCCAATGATAGATGTACAAGTACAGAGGGTAGCTTTTATAGATCTCTAAGAAAACATGTGCTTATAAACGGTGTATATTGAATGATTGAATGCATGTGTTTCATACCATGAATGTATCGATGCTGTAGATGCGATTGACGTTTTGTGATAAGTACAGGTATGTTATCTGTACATCTTGATTAATGATGTGCTGAAATGTAATGAGAAATAAAAGTGTTGTAAAAATGATGCTGCTTGATTGTGATAACGGGATCTGTGCCAATGTGTACTGATACAGCACTCTGCATCACACAGTTTTCTGCTCTCGGCGTCTATTGTTTGTGTATATATGAACTCCTCCCTGAGTTAAACAACAATAGTATATTCTTCGTCCTTATAAACGCATTAGTGTGTGTGTGTGGGGGGGGGGGGGGGGGGGGGATGGTATATTTTTTATCCATTTTAATCAGAAAACGATGTTTGAAACATTGTCCTTATAAACACATCAGTGAAAATGAAATAATAAAAATATAATATCGCTCATTCTTGTAAACGCATTAGTGAAAGGGTAAAAAATGCTCCCCAAAAATAATTTGTCCGTTATAAATACTGTATGTCAGTGAATTAGAAAACAGTATTTTCCTCTACCTTATAAACGCATCGACTAATTAGAAAACAATAGTATATTCCTCGTCAATGATTTAAGAAATAATATTCCCAAGTTTTATAAGCCTATCAGTGAATTATAAAACAATAGTGTATTCCCCGTCCTATAAACGTATTGGTAAAAAAAACCAACAACAATGGCATATTCGTTGTCCATTTCGATTAGAAAACGATGATTTCATGGTTTTAATCGTCCTTATAAACACACTAGCGGGCCAGAAAATAATAGTCATATTCCTCGTCCTTGTAAACACATTGGACACATATTCAAGAAGTGATGTTTCTCAAAAATAGTGAATTTGAAATCACAAAACTCCTCCCAAATCAACAACATCAAAACGTATGACTTTTCAACACTTACACGACCATTCCCCACGATAAGTTAAAGATGACATCATCGACAGCTGTTCATTAAAAATGGAAATCTGAAATATTCGAGCCTTAATTGTGATCAGTCATTAAAAAATAACACTCTGATTTTACGCACAAGTACTCAGAAGATGATATAAATAGATGCTGGAGTTTCTCGCTGGGAAATCTGCGTGGTGATCAAGACTCCCAAAAGCCTGTTGGAATTGCCATGGTCATGAATTGTGCTCCCTTATCAACCGACTTGGTTTTATATTTTTATGACGCCAAATTTATTAAAAAGCTTCTACATGGGGGAAAACTCTTGTGTGATCTTCAGCGCCATTCTTGGATATATCGACGACGTTTTATCTATTTACAATATAATAATTTTCATTCATATGATGATTCGATATATCTAAATGAGCTCGAAATAAAAGACACCACAGAGTCTTCCATACCTGCTTCATACTTATATAATTCCTTGACCAAAGATACGGATTTTGACTACAGATAAGTCCATTAACCTAATCAAGATGAAGGGCTCACGGCGGATGTGACCGATCAACAGGGAAAGCTTATTCCTTCTAGTGTGCCCAGGGGTCCGTATTTGCCCCAATTTTGATTTTGTATTCTTTGTGAGATTGACCACTATTTGTTATCTTTACATGGGCACAAATTGTACTTCATTATTAGTTGACCTGTTTTTGTACTCTTATGAGGCAGAATTTATCAAAATGCTTCTACACGAGAAGAAAAAAATCTCATGATCTGACCTTCGACTCAAGATTCTTATATAACGACGACGTTTTATCTATCAATAATAATCATTTTCATTCATATGTTGAATCGATATCCCAGCGAGTGTATTCGAATTAAAGACACCACAAATTCTTCCATATCTGTTTCATATTTGGATCCCCGTGGGGATCCGGGTTGTTAGAATAGATCCTCAGTACCCCTTGCTTGTCGTAAAAGGTGACTAAATGGGGCGGTCTTTCGGACGACACCGCAAAAACCGAGGCCCTGTGTCACAGCAGGTGTGGCACGATAAAGATCTTTCCCTACTCAAGGCCATAAGCGCCGAGCATAGGCCTAAATTTTGCAGCCCTTCACCGGCAATGGTCTCCATGTGAATGAAAGATTCTCGAGCAGGACGATAAACAATATATAATCAATCAATCAAACATATTTGGACATTGATGTCGACGGCAAACTAATAGATCAAGTTTATGACAAACGGGGTGACTTAACTTCTCCGTCGTCATCTTCCCATGTGTGTGTAGCAATGTTCCATTGTCACCTGCAAATGGTGTTTATGTCTCTCAACTGGTTCGGTTTGCCAGAGCATGTTCAAAGTGTGATAAACTTTTTTTTTAAATCGAGGCAGGCTACTAACGTAAGTTGATGTTACAGTTTTCGTTTAAAGTCAACATTTTGCAAATTCCATGGTCGTTATAATAATCTAATTTGCAATTACAAGCTTTCACTAGGTTGAATGATGTCTGACGTATCTCATACCATTTATTAGACCGTCTTCTTTTACAATAGACTACTCCTTTATCTGATCAAGATATTGGACTCACGACGAGTGTGACCGGTCAACAAGGGATGCTTGCTCCTCCTAGGCACCTGATCCCACCTCTTGTATGTCTAGGGTCCATGTTTGCCCTTCTATAAATTTTGTATTATTGAAAGGATTGATGAGATTGATCGCTGATCGTTATCTACACTTGTTCATCAGTTAATTAGAAAACAAGGGTATATTTCTCATCCTTATAAAGACATCAATAAAATAGAAAACAATACAATATTTCATCCTGATAAAGACATCAGTGAATTTAAAAAAGCAAACAAACAATTGAATAGTCCTCGTCTTTATAAGCACACCAGTGCATTAAAAAAAGAAAAGTCTATTCCTCGTACCTAAAAACACATCAGTGAATTTAAAAAAAATCAATAATATATTTCTCGTCCGTATAATTAAAGAGCAATATAGTGTATTTGATCGTAATTAGAAATTGGTTGCCTAACTCAATAAGTTAAGCCATCAGGCTGTCAATCCGTACAGATTCACACAGGAATTTAGATTTCTTTTCTCAGTGAATCTACATTAGAATTCCATTATGGTTAAATAAGGAAATTTTAAAGTTTCCAATTTCAAATGCATTTACGTGATATTTTTACATATTATACCTTTCATTCCTAACCAGTGTCCCCCTTGGGGTGACCATACTACGGGGTTTTCTAAGGGACTTCCTCCTGGACATTAGCTAAGGGGCCCATGGGGCGCCGGGAAAGGTCGGTCCAGAACGTTTGATTCACTACTTAACGAATCCTGGGCCTGCTCTAGTTGATGGCATTTCTCATCCGATGAAAATATATTCTGGTGTGAAACAGGATGATAGATCGAGTCCGATAGTTTCTGCCAATGATCGATAATGCGTTTTGTGAACATCGGCATATCTTATCGCCGACAATATGTAAATAGAAAAGGTGAAGACAACGAGCATTGATCATTCTCGTAATTCCAATAAGGAATACAAAATTAAGAGTAGGGTAACATGGATCGGTAACACTCACCGTGATCCCTTTATCTCGAATGGATATATGGTGTAATCCTCTGTCAAAATCAGTGTGCCAAAACGGTCTCAGTTGGTATGAAACATGCCAAACAGCATTTTACCCATGTGCGATACTATTTTTACACACGATTTGCACCGGTCGCGGTAGCTGAGTGGCAGAACGTTTGCTTCGTAACAGGGAGGTTGTGCGTTCGAGCCCCGCTCGTGCCATGACCGCGACAAACCTAAGACGTAAACATAGGTAGTAATTGCTCCTTCGCCAAACGTTCAGCATCTAGAATTGAAAATCACAAATCTTTCGGAAATGACCTTAAAAACGGAAATCTCGTGTCGCGGCAGGCGTTGCAATGTTAAAGAACCCTCACTGCTACAGCCCTGGGCGCTAAGCATAGGTCTACATATGTGGTATTTCACTTACAGCTGGCTACCTCTCAATATGAGTGAAAAATTCTCGACGGGAAGTAAAACAAACAATCAATCAATAAACAATCTGTTTCTTCAATGAAGGCTACTCTATCGCCTAACAAGTATCTTTTGACGACATAAAATGGCGAGTGGATGCATCACCATCAGACAATGCGTCACATAGCAACAGGAACCCTCTACAACCTTGACCACAAGGACAAATCATAAAAGTATTTTTGTGTTTTCTGAAGAATTTAGTTTTATCTTTTGACTATGGCTTACAGGTTTTGGCGCATGGATGCATCAGCATAAATGATGTACCGTGTATTACCATAACATATTTATAATGTTGACGAGGTCAAATCATTGATATTTATGCAAATGCGATCAATGCCACAACTTTTATCATATATGAATGAAACCAAACTCGCAAAATGGGTTGAAACTGCGGGAAATCGTCTTGTGTGGATTACTACATGCTGTTATAACTTTCATTTTCACCTCAAGATTTAATCATTCGCTAAATGATTTTATCAGCTTTTCTATTGTATTGTATGCTTTTGTTTACCTTTTGACACAAGTGAATGATAGACAGAATATGTCACATACTACAATAACCCACCTATGACCTTAACCGCTGATTGGCAGCAAAATGTGATGTTTGATAGACTGTGGAAGTACACGACAGAGATGTCATATTTTTAATGCGTATGTGAAAGGCCAAAGTCATATCTTTATGGTAGATCTAAGTCCAAAGTAAGAGTTATCTCCATAGATCCAAGTCCCGGAGTTCATTGAACAGCAAGAACATTCTCCAGCTTCACATACAGGCTGTGTTACTATAAATGTTGTATGAAAAGGTGACGATAATCAATGTCATAATTGCTATAAAGAAAAGAATATTAAGAGTAGGGCATATACAGTCCCCAGCTGGATATACCAGAGGTGAATCAGGAGTCCAGGAGGAGTAAGCATCCCCTGTTGTCCGGTCACACCCGCAGCGCAGTGAGTCTTGTATTTTGAACAGCAAGAGTAGTAAATACAAATGTAGCACTTTTTCTTAGGTACTAGTAATGTCATTTGAAATGAAAACTCTCTCTCTCTCCCCCCGTGGGGATCCGGGCTGTTAGAATAGATCCTCAGTACCCCTTGCTTGTCGTAAGAGGCGACTAAATGGGGCGGTCATTCGGATGAGACCGCAAAAACCGAGGCCCCGTGTCACAGTAGGTGTGGCACGTTAAAGATCCCTCCCTGCTCAAAGGCCATAAGCGCCGAGCATAGGCCTAAATTGTGCAGCCCTTCACCGGCAATGGTGACGTCTCCATATGAGTGAAAAATTCTCGAGAGGGACGTAAAACAATATATAATCAATCAATCAATCAATCTCTCTCTCTCTCTCTCTGTCTCTCTCTCCAAAACTGTTTCTAGTTATTAATACAGATGTGATTCACTTAAAAGCAATATCTTGTATCGATATAACTCCTTTTATAAATATATAAATTAACTATCAGCTTTAAGCAATTTAATTCTATGGTTTTAACATCGGATAAAAAGTTAACAAGGGGCAACAAAAAATGTGCTTCAACAGATCACCAGCATGCATTTTAATATTTTAGAATGAATACTTCTACGTTGTAATTTCCAGTGTAACAAATATCTTAGTTAAAATCTAAAAATCAAAGAAGAGGGGTTAGGCGTTAGCTAGGAAAGCTGATTGGATAAGAAAAGAAGGCACAGAGGAAATAGGTTTCATTCAAAAATGGCAGTTAGTAATTTATCTGAGAAATGCGAGTACTTATTAAATTCACTATCCATAACTATGTAAAAACATTTTGGCAAGTATTTAAGAAAACCATCGTTATCCATTGCCACCGATGCGAGTTCAGATCCCAGTCTGTGCTCAGACACATCTTTATTTGCTCAGGTCTGTCTCCAAGTTATCCCTTGAGATTCCAAAATTACGAAATCCTGACGCGCGATGCCCTGAACATTCATGAAATGCAAACGGACCAAATGAAAGACTTTCTTGGAATTCTAATGTTGTAATCGATTGGAAAACGACGAAAGCCAAAATAATCTAGAGAAGCAGTTGCAATATTTATTTTCCTGCGAAATAAATCAATTATTTCGTGCTGTCTTTAGGTAACAACTCTTTGGCAATGAAACGACATTTTCAGCAAAGAACACATCTATAAATTACTTAAGACCAAACTAATTCTGGATATACGGGACTTTCCAAAAGTACAAGGGCTGAGTCCCGCGGGGCGGCTTAGTCGTCAGTTCAGACGTAATGAAAGAATATTCTTACTGATTGAATGGTAAATTAAAATATCCAAGGAGAAACGAACATTCTACGTCATAGCAACGACAAAAAAGGACTGTGAATGTAAAAACCGCTATACGTCAATGCCCCCGCACATTAGCCCAGTCAAAGGTGTACAGCCAATAAAGTATCGTGTTGTAGGGGGGAAGGAAGGGTGACATGATTTTTGATTCATTACATTTACATTCGAACAATAAGGTCAACATCATTATCTGATTGTTTGAAATAACTTGATATACAGAAATTTTCGTGGGGTTAAAATTTCGTGTGTTTTTTTACTCCTAAACGATTTCGCGGGGATTTAATTTCATGGATTTCATGTTGATAATCTTTTGTGTACATGTATACCGGTATACCATAAAAGCAGAAATTATCGTTGAGGATTTAATTTCGTTGAAAAAGTCTTTTCCATGAAATAAACGAAATTAAATCCCCAACGAAAATTTCTGCTTCTACAATATTCAGTAATCTATAGACTCTCCAAATGAGTGAAATATTCTCAACTGGGACATTAGACAATATGCAATCAATCAATCATGTACATTGGCTGTTACTGTTGTGATGTGTATCCTGTAATGGCAATTTCTTAAACATTCAGTAACACGACATCAAACATATTAAGAGAAAAGTATAAGAGCTA
Source organism: Ostrea denselamellosa (assembly GCA_024699665.1). Taxonomy (NCBI): domain Eukaryota; kingdom Metazoa; phylum Mollusca; class Bivalvia; order Ostreida; family Ostreidae; genus Ostrea; species Ostrea denselamellosa. Next base: position 2,658,858 of record JAMZEH010000005.1, on the reverse strand, counting down.
TGGGGAAAAGAAAAACATTTCTAGGTAGCGTATATTCCAAAGAATATTATATACGGAAATTATCAAAATCTGAAGCTACGCCATTTTTCATGGTACGTGGTTCAAGTTCTTTTTGTAGTTCATTTTGCTAAAAGTATGTCATTTGAAATGAAACTTAAATTTGATCTCGAAATATTCAATATACGGCTATAAATCCAGCTAAATATAAGCAGGTATCTGTTAGAAGAGTAAAACAGTTACGTTTAGAAAACTGCAGAAATTCTCCAAGTCCGGGATTGGTAAATCACAGTTTTATTAAGTTAAACTTGTTCTTATAATGTAGTTAAAAATTGAATGATGACGAGGAGGTTTGTCTTCATTTTCTCTCAAAATGTTCTGAAATAGCATGAGGGAAGCTGTAACTAGGAAATTATTGGATCCAATCTATCAAATTTTTCCAAGAGAGCAACAGTTCTGCCATTTTCGCAAGCCAAGGGTTGTTGGTCCACTCCGCTCCCCACAAACCGTTTGTGGGGAGCGGAGTGGACCGAGAACCATTGGCTTGTAAAGATGCAGTTCTAAAGGTAAACTAAAACATTTGCACACCAAAGAGCAGATTTCAAGTATGACGGAGTGGCGGAAACGGGCAAAACTTTCTACCTCGCCCATTTTATGACGGAGGCTTAATGAGTGTGAAATATGATAAATAAAGAAATACTTTCACTTGGACTAATTATTTGTCCATTAGTCACTTCAAACAGAGACAGCCTTTAAACAGGAGTACCGCAACGGTACATTATATGCTCGCCGGACAGTGAAATTCAACCTGTAAACACATTACGCACTCTAAATCTATATCACACAGATTCTGAATAGAAAAGCCTTAAAGTAGGTGCAGCAGTCCATGTGATATATGAACTGATTATGTACATTTCTGATAGGAAGGTTGTGACGAAATGTCAGTGTCCGTGATGAGAAAAATACAGGAAACTATTTGACCTACTTTTACGCCTAAAGTAGGTCACGGTAACCAATTAAACTGAAATGTGATTTGATTGTGTATTTCTTTGAAAGGGAGGTTGTGACAAAATGTCGGCAATACCTGTATCCATAACGAAAACAAATCTAGAAAACTCTTTGACCTACTTTTAGCCCTTAAGTAAATCATGGAGCATCAATCCAGCTGAAATGCAAACCTCCTCCGAGTGGAAGCTTGTCACTAAATTCCATAGCAATATCTGTATCCGTAACGAAAAAAAGTCCGGAAAACTGTTTGACATACTTTTATCCCTAAAGTATGTCATGGTATACCAATCCAGATGAAATGCAAACCCACTCTTACGCTTATTGAGAAAGAAATTGTAACCACATTTCAACGATGTTCATGCATCCGTAACTGAAAAAGGTCAGGAAAACATGACCCCTGACGGACACACGGACCAATCCAGCTGAAATTCAAACTATACTTGCATTCCTCCGAGAGGAAGCTTGTGACTAAATTTCAGGGCAATATCTGTATCCGTAAAGAAAAAAGGTTCGGAAAACTGTTTAACCTACTTTTAGCTATAAAGTAGGTCACGGTGTACCAATCCAGCTAAAATACAAATTCACCCTTGCGCTTCTTATGATTGTGACCAAATTTCAACGCTGTGCATGCATCCGTTACAGAAAAAGTCCAAAAACATTATCTTGGACGGACACACGGACGAACTGACCTATCCACCTGAAATGCAAGCTTAACTTGTATTCCTTCAAGAGGAAGCTTGTGACTAAATTTCAGGGCATTATCTGTACCGGAAAAAAGTCCGGAAAGCTGTTTGACCTATTTTTAGCCCTAAAGTAGGTCACGGTGCACGAATCCAGTAGAAATGTAAATTCACTCTAAAAAAAAAATTGTGACCAAATTTCAACGCTGTACATGCATCCGTTACGGAAAAAAAGTCCGAAAAACTCGGACAGCCTGCCCGACGTACGTCATAACATAATACGTATAAAAAGTCAATACAATCAGTCATTTTCGTAGTATTTGTCTGATATAAATTTTTCATATTCCAAAAAAAAAAAAAAAAAAATTCACTAAACTAATATACTGAACCGTGGATTTGAGATAGAGAAATAAAATAGCTTGCTCAAAACAACAGTAACTCGTTATTCTTCATTGCAGTAGTGAATCCAATCATATCCTTTATTTCTGTCATAGAATTTCATAATTACATATACTGGTGTTCGTTTTCCTATTCCATGTCACTAAATCCTTCGGTACCTTTTTGATATTCTCCATTATTGCCAATAATTTTAAGTGTTAGTAGAAACAAATATAGATTTTTATGACCAACAGCAGTAAAATGCTATACGATCTTGCTTATTTGGAGCTATTTTTGCTGAATTTGAATGGCGTTGTGGTTGCCTTTTTCGCATTAATCTCCTCATAATTGCAACATTGATGGCATTGACGCCGTTAGAATCCAGTGAAGCTTATTCAACATGTAATCCTTAAACAATGTTAATTGTAGTTCTGTACCTGACCTTTATAAAGTTGGTGAAAATTGTTGCATAGGTAAAACATGGATAAGGTACATATCTATATTTCTTCATTAACTTATACTGCATTATATTACACAGGTACATTACACGACATTCCTCAACCACGTCAACTACATTTTGATTTGTTTACTATACAAAGTTTCCCGTGTTCTATAACTAGACGCAGAATTCCCGTGTTTTATATCTAGACACAAAACTTCCCGCGTTTTCTATTTAAAGACAGAACTTCCCCGTGTTTTATATCTAGACATAGAACTCCCGTGTTTTATATCTAGACATAGAACTCCTGTGTTTTATATTTTGATACGAGACTTTCCGTATTTTATATCTAGACAGAAAACTCCCTGTGTTTTATAATGTCTGTGTAGTTGTAGATTTTGATCGGAGGCAATGACTATTTTGTTAGTATCTTCTCCTTGAACAGCTCTGTATAACTTTATAACAGTATCTGTTTGCGGTACAACAAGGGCCCTGTTTGTTCCAATATATGATGCAAAATTCCAATCTTTTAAGTAATAATTCATAAATGAAGCATGACAGGATTTGATTAATAGCACCTCTGGAAGTTAAAAAGTTTGTATAGGTAGGCAATGTTTCGATTCTTCTTATTTATTTCATTTCGTAAATGCCATCGACATTATTTCCGTTGGAAAACTTAACTTTCGTCAAGCTTGCATCGCTGAGAATGAAAAGGCATCATTCCAACCCCTATGACAGTGATTTGATTCAAGCTTGCTTCAATGAGATTGACTAGGCATGAATCCAGTTTTTGAATTGGCGCTGTTCAGCTCACCTACCTAAATTTTGATTTATGAGAGTCGAGCTTACTTTCCCCGAGATTTTCACTATGCGTAATTAAAGCTTACCTAATGATATTCTCACGGACCATAATTCAAGCTTTCCTTCCTGAGATTAAACTTAGTTTCCTTTAATTTTGTCAGTAGATGAGCTCGAGATTGTAGATAAGATTGTAACACAATGGTCATTCTACAATGAATTGTTTTTGGGGTTTTTTTAAATCAGAAACAAAATGCCGTACATTTTGAATAATGAAATGCATTTAAAACATATGATTCATAATGCCCAGATTGACCTCCTGCTGCCATTTATGTATTTCCTGTCACTATAAGGGAACAACGTGCATTTGAAATCAGCCTATATTTGTTTTCTTTTTAAATATTTATGATGCTCTGTACTCATTGAACACTTCAGTTTTCTATGAGAATGCAATAAATTCCCAGAACCATGTGGTTAGTCATAAGAGCACGTGTACCTGTAGTGCATCAGTTTAATCTGGTTCTCTTCATCACTACACCCTTGTTGAATACAAGTAAGTCAACATTCTATCACCCATAAAATCATCCATCTTGTCTTGGTCATACAGAGATTATGATTTCCGATCAGAGCTTGCTTTGCCGATAGACGGGACCTTTCTCTACTGTACCCTCACTCTCTCAGCTCTTCTCCAATATTGATTTGCAGTCAGCTGTACAATTAGTCTGAATGTCTAAATTTTCTTTTCAAAGGAAATATCATTCATTTTGACCGATTCTATTTTTGTTCATTTATGATCATGATTGTCTTTGTTACACAGTGAGGGATTACAAACAAAACATTTAGAAGTCTTTTAACCAACGGAAAAATGAATTAATATACTAAAACAGCATTTTTATATTCTCCGTAATAAAGTGCGATCGAATAATATTTACATCCACTTTAAATGTTTTGCTAATGATAAGTCTATCCATCATATTTCTCGATAAAACACAGACAATTTAGCTTGATATATATATATATATATATATATATATATATATATATATATATATCACTATGCAAAGCGTTAAGGAATGTCTGTGTTTCTTTTTATGGGGGTATAGATTCACATTGATGATTATACAAATTACGTCATACTTCCACTGTTTATATACCGCGATAATAGAAACAACTCCATAAATATTCATTAAGTAAAAAAAAAATGTACAGTAATATAGTATCACTAAATATTGTTTAGCTAAATCATCTAATAAATTATCTTATTCCTACAATAACATTTTTTTTTGGGGGGGGGGGTTAAAACATCTAATAAATTATCTTGCTTCTGTATTTTTATTTACTTTTTTTTCCTTCAAATTACGCGCACATGTTTTGCCAATAACTGTTGTAAATAAACAAATACTATATCATGTTTTGAAAGGAATTTGGTACAAATCAATGTGCGTCAATTAATGAAACTGGATGAAAGCATGGGCATGAGTTTTTATAACCATCGCTAACATAAAGCGGGTATCTTTCAATGCCTTTACACATTCATCCAGGTTTTTCTGACGCTATTTCTACAAAAGAGATTTGATAAATTATATCAGAAGGCTTGAACCAGGCGAACGCTCAGTCTGGGTGCGACTTCTTTCTCTGGGTTAAAAATAAAGGTCCGCACTAAAGTGATATCTGATTACATTTCTTGGTCGTTAAAGAAAACCCAATTTTGAATCAGTTTTCAATCACTTATGTCCCATTCAATATCGGTGCGTTCTCTTTAATAGTTTTTGTTTAGTATTTTTAAATACACAATTATACAAGGCTGGTCATAGAAGAGGATTTTGATTGGCTTAATGACGGAACGCTCGGTTACATAGATTTATAAATCCCAGAATCTAATCCGAAGTTATAAAACTCACAGAAAAGCGTCATAATAACTTGCAACTGCGGAAAACACTAAAAAGGTTGCGACAGTATTCAATATTGTTTCGTTGAGAATATGGTCTTTGACTGTGATAATGGATTTAGTTGCATGGACCGATACACATTGCTTTCGACGAGAAGTTAGTGCAAACTGTGTGAAAATATAGGAACTTATGAACATTTTCTTTTTTATTTTCCTTTTTGTAGTCCGATCAAGCAACGTGTGCAAAATAACGCCGTTACTTACACTGGAATCAAACAAGTCCTAGCGGAGGAGAAATCAGAAATCATATCGAAGAAGAGAGACCGATGTAACAAGCGATTGCCTTCTTGTAGCAAAAGTTTGTCAAAGTAAATTATGAGTTTGTTATGTCTGCCGTCAATCGTGGTATGGAAACAAAGCCAATCACGCCTGGAATTTCACGGACCGACTGATTAGATAGTGTTTCTGTCTTAAAACCAAGCAAAGGATGGGGTGATTTAATCGCTAGCCGGACTGTCACCTCCTGAGGTACAGAAGGAACATACCGAATTGGACTGCATTTTAGTATTACTTGACTATCGCCGTACTTCCGTTTTATTGTTTTACACGTTTATAACATGCCTACAATTCATGTGTTGTTAATTGCCTCTTATTTAGTATTATGCACAGGTATTAAAAACATAGGACTTTTGATTCCTTCCACGACCAGTGTTGTAGGAATACCGTCAAATGCTACAGTTTTTAGTGCTTTTAGTCAGGCTCTGACAAACGTAACGTCAGTACTGGACTATGAAGTGTCTAAGGACACCAAGTGTTCCGAAGGAATAGCACTGAACGAGACTTTCAACATCAAGGACCGGGTTGATGGCTTTATTGGTCCTGTCTGTGAAAAAGGTGAGCGCATTAACTGTTACGTCATTCCCTAATTGTGCTTAAAATAACCAATAATTTCGCATCGATTACTCGTTGTTTTCATTTGTCCTTGTTTGGCACTCTTGATATACTTCCAGTGATGCTGTTGTTGGTAGTTTAAGGATAGATGATTAATTATGTAAGAAATGCAGAGAAAAATAATTTTAGCTAGTAATCCAAATCATTAACGCTATATTCCATTTCAATGCACAACAAAGACTAAAAGGAACTGTGGCTCTAATTCACAACAACAACAAAAATATCTTACAATTAAGATGAAAATTTTAAAACACTTGTCATTCTTTTATGATTCTTTTCTTATATATTTCTGAATGAGCAAAACTAAGTATATGTATGGGTGATAAAATTGGTATTCTTACTCGGGGCATAATTGCACTCAGTTGGGGACAGGGAGGAGACAATTTTTTTTTTATTTCAGCCGTAAGATATTTGTAAAATGGGCACTGGTATTTATGATTCTTTCAATGTGATTAACACTGACTGTGCATTGCAAAATTCAGAAAATCTGTCATCGGTGCTTTATTTGATATACAATGTAGTTGTATGATTTTTGGAAGTTGAAAGGCGACAGGAAGTTGGAATATCATAGAAATTGAACAATAATTGATATTGACTAATTCTTCTTTTCACACGAACCCAGAAAGTGCTGCGGTACTTACAAACTTTAAATATTGAATAGTTAAGAAAACATTCACTTTGCCATACACAAAAACAAATTATATGAGATCCCTTTCATGAATAAAATTTAGGTATGGAGAAAAAAACATTTTTTTTTTATTTTTGCTACTATATTTCTAATCAACAAGATGCAAAAACATCCCCGTCACATAATGCATACTATCTTTTTTATTTCAAGCGCTTTATTGAGGAAAATATCCATATAATACCCATAAGCTGTACGAGAAATGGCAGCACAGTCGCTATTAATATTCTATGCCAGAAGCCTTTCCCTCACCCATCCCGAGTTACTACCAACCCTTCCTCATTACGAAGGTAATTTCAAGCTGTTGATTTGGACGATGAATCAACAATCACATTCGATATGAGTATTTTTCACAGGGAAGTACACAGCGCTGTACAAAGGTTCATGGACCTTTAGCCAGCTGCATCTGAATCCAAGGAAGCGAATTAGATAAGAGATACAAAATCCCAGTCCTATCAAATTCACTCTTTAACGCTAGTTTTCTAAGTGGAACTCAATCCTCGAAGCTTAAGCGATATTACCAATATTTATTTAGATAAGTCGTTGGATTCCAAAATGATTATCAAAGGCTCAAATAAGGTTCTAAGAGAACAGATAAGAAAGTTCCGGTTTCTTATTTTGGCTCTTAAACTCAGGTTAACCAAATACTTTGGAAAAAAACTCAATGTTGCCATTGTATGACAGTGATAAAAGACCGCACAATTTTTTTCTTGTTTGTAATATTGCTTGATAGATATGCCATTCAGATTTAAATAACCAAGGGAATTCTCTGTTGTCGTCGTCCTGTTTGTAGTATTGTAAATTTATTTATCATTTTCATCTATAAGATTTATATAAATGCTGTTTTGATAGTATAGAAATTACTCTGTTTGTAACCAATGCTTTGTTTAAGAATAACCCGTTCTGTCATACAATTAATATTTTCTTTACCAACACGATGAATACTACATGTTACATTAAGAAACTTTTATTGCTTTGAATGTGAAATAAATGAATTCTATTGCAGGTATATAAACCATTTTCGAAAGCAATGCGTTGCGTTCTTGCCATCAGACAGTACACGAACATAAAGACCTGGATATTTAAGATAATCTCGCGAGGCCGTGGCAATCATTGAAGCGTATGGAAAAGTTGCCTCGTCAAATGGGCAAATGGGAGGGGTGGAGGGTACCCCCCCCCCCCCCGAAAAAAAAATGAGAGAGAAAAAACCCAAATCCTGTTTAGTTGCCAAAATTCATTTTCTATGGGTTGGGAAAGGTTTTGTGGGAGTAGAAATAGCATCATGTGCACAGGAATAGCTTGGAAGTGGGGTGGAGTCAAAGGAAAATGTACTTCCTCTGTTCAATATCATATTTGTGGGCGATGTCCAACAATACTGAACTTGATTAGCCCACGAATGACCCTACAGTCCTTTATACACCGTGCTGGTTTTAGCATCCATCAATAGTCGGGGAATTCTACAGGTTCGACTCCTTGCTCCCTATCACTCCACAAGGATCCATGCCCAAATTCCACGGTCTCAATCAACATCAAATTTTAATTCATACAGGCTTTACTAATCTGTAAAATAAATCTTTGTTAAAGTTATATATTGTCATGTCGTTGATATATTTACAAATTGTAATGATAACCATTCCCTCATGAACGCGCTGCAATTGTTAACAATGCGCGTATGAATCTTGAGAAATATAATATGTCTATTTCAACAGCAGTGAATGCAGAAATGAAAGTGCATATGCATTGTTAATATAAGAATAAATTTTATTTCTGAAAATACACGAGAGTATGAACTGCAACGCTTCACACCGGTATATAGTGTTCAATCCGAAATTAAATGGATGTTTCCTTGCCCTATTCGTCCAGTACCGATAACCACAAAATGCCGGTGTGAAGCTTCTTAATTCACACCCTCTCAAATTTTCAAATAAGAAATTGATTTCTTAATTGAAGAGCCGGGGCAGTTAATTTCATGATACGGAATATACATTGTACTGCCTGTGTATATACTAGTAATCATGACTCTGACGTCAGCAATCAAAACAACAAACCATACAATTCACTTCGGAAGCATTGACAAAATTTCTAGATGACCCCCGAGTAACTGAACGAAAAATAATGTTCGTAAAATTGTTTTTCTGCATGTGGTCATTCATTAGTCATCCGGGAAACGCTAACGTGTTTTGATTGGTTATGAACTGGTATTTAGAGGACATGCACCAATACAATGGAGGATGAAACCATTAGTGTAGAGTACATGGTGATGGCCCTGTCTTATCATCTTTCGTGAACACTTTTTATTTTTGATAATATACTACAACAGTAGCAGCAGTTGCGGCATTTTTGGAAGTTCGTGCAAGTTTTAATAATTAGTTAACTTTATTTCAGGGTTTTCCTTTATTTTTATTGAAATTTAACGTATCCTAAAGAAATGACATACCCTCGTGACTTTTCGCCTCAATGTTGCATTACGATGACTTAGAACTTAGAACTAAAAGTCATACAAATACGCTATTATTCGGGCTAAAACCCACGAAAATAAGTTATATTACTCTCTCTCTCTCTCTTTCTCTCTCTCTCTCTCTCTCTCTCTCTCTATATATATATATATATATATAGAGAGAGAGAGAGAGAGAGAGACATATATATATATATATATACATGTATATATATATATATATATATATATTCATCTATCTTTCTATTTATATATTTATCTATTTAACTATCTACTTATTTATCTATTGATACATTTTCTATCTATCTATTTTTATAATTATCTATCTCTATCTTTTTATACATTTATCTATCTATATATCTTAAACATTGCCTCTGTAAAGTTTACATGCTACTGTCTGATATTATTCTCTGAATCGAAATACATTTAAAACAATATAGATTATTTACAGTAATTTGATGACACTAGCAATAAAACGGAAATGTCTTTGTTTTTATATGAATTTACTGTCTGATCGTTCATAGGAATTTTATTAACTTTTAATTTGTTGACAGATATTTGTAAACACTGCTGAACTTTCCTCATAGAGTGTTCGGTAAAAGTCGAACGTTCCTTGTGAAACATGATTGTCTGCTGCCCTCCGTCACACTTAACAATATTTCAGTTATCTGGTGGCGTCCAGTTTTTTTATTTGTGGAGGAGAAAACCCAGATACAATGTACCCGAGAAGAGACCACCGACCTCAGTTATCTGGTGGCGTCCAGTTTTTATTGGTGGAGGAGAGAACCCAGATACAATGTACCCGGGAAGAGACCACCGACCTTCCGAAAGTAAACTGGAAAACTTTCTTTTCAACTTTCTTTATTTCTCTTTACCAATAGTACAATAGTATTGAGAAAATACACATTTACATAAGAATTTTCACAAATATATAACATATGCATAATTATGAATAAAAACTACAACATATATCGGCGTGAGCGAGATTTGAACCCACGCCGACTAGAGGTGAGAGGCCTTGTGATTTTGAGCGCGATGCTCTTACCACTCGGCCACGGAGGCTCCTCCTTGTGAAACAATTTTCGTATAAATATTCGCTCATTTGTCTAAACAATTAGTAAATATATCATGGAAACATAATAGAGAAACATATCATGTAAAGAAATTTACTTGAAACATACAGACAGGGTCAGGCGAGAAATTGACGGAATAATATTATTGTTACAATAAGAACAAAGTTTGAGTCATGCTTTCCTATTTGTTTACTCGTGTAAACATACGTGAGACATCGTTTGTTTTGTTGCTAGTATCTGATTATGGTTGAAAATTTGAAGAGATGTCTTGACACGACAATAAGATAATCAGACTGATAAGATACGAGAACTAAACTTTGGAGACAGATCGAGAGCGAGAAGAACTGTGACCTAGAACACAAGTAACGAGCCACGGGAGAACTGTTTACCAAGGACCAGAAACACCCTCCTTAATCGGAATTTTGATTTCTCATCACAATTCTTATCGGCTATTTCTCACTGCGAGCTGGATTATGATTGATATAATCAAATTTAACCTGGGGGGACTTTGGCCCCGACCACTTCCAAAGGAAAATCAGTTCCTCTGGGCATTAAGCACAGCGATGTCCCATTCCACAGACAGGCAAATCACGCGGTATAACTTAATTTAGCAGAAAACAAGTGTGTCTGCAGATTAATATCGACATTAATTCAGAGGAAAAACAAGTTCCATTTTTGTGATTAGAATCGACGGAATCATTTTGATAGCAATGGCTAGTAACTCAACATTTCGTAAGCACTGGACGCCGGCCTTTGGTAATGACGAGCGTAGCATCTTCTCTCGGGGGATATTTGAATATTCCGAAAATGTTTCACTAGAACCCATTTTCACACTCGATAAGCAATTGATAAATAATAAATGAAAATCAAGATTATGGAAAAACATAGCCAAATGGGTGTTTTAAAGAAAAGTGGATTGCAAAATCCATATATCATGTGGAGTCCGGGTAATTTAGATATAGCTGTTCCACTGCACATGACCCATCGTTAGCCCATTTTTAATGGAAATACTCCCCCCTTGACAATATTTGCTTGTTGTAGAAATAAGCTGAATCCTCAAGAGATAATATGAACGCTGTCTATGGAATCTTTTAGTATAGTTAAAACGTGATAACAGATTCTGTTATATGATAGAGCTCTGAATAAGAAACCCGGTATTAGTAGCGTGATGGTAACATTTCTTTTGTTGAAAATTATCCAATTTGACTTAAAGAAGCATGATGCAAACCTTATACAGATACGCTAATTAATTTTGTTCTAGTTAACATTCTGAGGGGGGGGGGGGGGGTGAACCAGTAAGAACAAAGGTTTTATCCCATTCCGTGTATATTTTCATGTAGAGCCGATTTGCAAGATAATTTATATTCCTTATACAAGTTGTGAGATTGATCACTGTTCTATGCATACTGGTGACACCATACATATTTCTTTCAGGCTACATTCTTTTGTACAATATTTAGAACAAACATAAAATTTGGTATTAAAAATTCTGAGGTTTCTTTTTTAAATGTACATATATATTTGCACTTTTGAATTGTTAAAACATTTCATTTCTAATTATTCGCGACGGTTTAGTCTATTCCTGCTGAAGATATGCTTTAAAACGAACAGTTATGGGACCACGTCACAAAAAGAGTTAATATTGTTGCTAAACTGCCTTTCAAAAAGTTTCGTAACATGGAAAGACATATAGGGGAAAAGTATACGCCTGTAAAAAAAAAAAAAGGGGGGTGGGGTGGGGGTGGAGATACGTATTTCAAGCAAGGAAATAAACGATCAAAATAATTATTTGACCTGTTGAAACTTCTTTAGTTAGTGTAAATGATTTAAAACTATTTCATTTATGTGATAATACTGGAAAAGAATTAGTGCATTTTGCATCATATGGTGATCGATTTCCTGAGACTTGAAAAATGTCTCATTTACGGTGTTTAAGCGTTTCCCGGCCTATCGTCACAAAAAGTAGCATGTCTATTAAATTTCATGTAAATATATTAAATACTAATGAATTTATAAAAACGATACCAAAGTTCCATATATCGGCTATAGTATCTTATCTTGCTGTAAAGTAAAAAAAAATCTTTCTTCTGGTTGTTTTTTTTTTTTTTTTGGTTTTGTTGTTGTTGTTGTTTGGGGTTTTTTGAGGTTTTTTGTTATTCATTTTATATATTTTATTATTATTATTTTACGGAGTTGATCTTTCTTTGTAAAACTTCACAAAGCCATCATGTACTGCACGCATGAATGTGCTGTACAGGAATGTGGTGTGGGGCCCCTTCAATCTCGGTTTATTTAAAATAATGTATGTTCATGAAAACATTCTTCAATATAATCATATATGTATATTCAGGTATTTATGTCAAACATTGGAATATTTGACCCAATTGTATTGTGTATTTTTTTTTAATTTGCATTCTATATTTTCCATTTGCATTGTATAAGTTTTCATTTGTATTCTATATTTTCTAGTAATATTGTTTAGTTTTCCAATTGTATTCCATATTTTCCGTTTATTATATAAACTTTTTTTTTGTATTCTATATTTTCCGTTTGTATTGTATAGTTTTTCATTTTTATGGTATAAATTCCATTTGTGTTGTAAGTTTGGATATAACGTTAAAACCAGAGATCCCGTGTTGCAGTAGGTGTTGGCACGTTAAAGAAGCCCTACTACCATGGACCTTGCAAGGATTGGTCTAAACTTTTTATTACTTCACCTACAGCTGGTGACTTCCCAGTATCAATGAAAAATTCTCGACGGGACGTTAACTAATGAAATCCTTTGTAACAAACCAAAATAAACAAACCTTCGAATACAGGTTAAAACTTTTATAATACAAATGGAAATTATACAACACAATTGAAATAAAAATTGATACAAATGGAAATTATACAATACAATTGAAATAAAAATTGATACAAATGGAAAATATAGAATACAAATTAAAAAAAATTATACAATACAAACAGAACATATGGAATGCCAGTGAAAACTTATACAATGCAAATGTAAAATATAGAATACAAATGGAAAATATATACAATGCAAATGAAAATTATACGATATAAATGGAAAATTTTGTAACATAAATGAAAAGTTATACAATGCAAACGAAAAATATAGAATACAAATGGAAAATTATACAATATAAATGAAAAATTATACAATGCAAATGAAAAATTATATAATATAAATGAAAAAGTATACAATATAAATGAAAACTCTACAATACAAATGGAAAAGATAAAATATTGCAACGTTTGATATGTCATAAGTAATACCGAAATATGAAGATGCGTTACCGAAATGTGAAGATGTATTATCGAAATGTGAAGATGTATTATCGAAATGTGAAGACGTATTACCGAAACGCGAAAAAGTACTAACGAAATGTGAAGATGTATTGCCGAAATATCTAAGTGCATTAACGAAATGCCCAAAAATAAATGAATAAATAAAAAAATGTAATAACGAAATGTGAAGATGTATTACCGAAATGTGAAGATGTATTATCGAAATGTGAAGATGTATTATCGAAATGTGAAGACGTATTACCGAAACGTGAAAAAGTACTAACGAAATGTGAAGATGTATTACCAAAGTGTGAAGAATAACCAAAATACCTAACTATTTTAGGCATTAACTATTTTTAAAATAAAGTAATCCCCAATCTTTCCTTCAGCTATACGAAGCGTTGCGATGATGGCTGCCATTTGGAAGAAGCCCATAGTGACGTGGATACCCGTAAAAGAGGATCTCGAGTCCTATCCAACCCTCATCGCCACCCTGGGCACTTACGAGGACATTGCCCGCAACATAGCAACGCTTCTACATTGTCAAGGCTGGAAGGCTATAGGTAAAATTTTATCTCCAGATGTGTTCATAATGTTTCTTTATTAAACACACAGGAAAAGGTGTCCGTTCAGTTATAAATCGCTTATACAATGATCTGAACCCTTTTCAAGTGTCATTTCCTGATGTATGGGGTCACACAAACGCTTCCTGATAATTTCAACGTAATAGTTTACAAACAAGGCTGACGAGCAGCCGTGAAAACATTTTTACGGTTTTATTTGGCTGGACACCATCCAAAATACAGATTAAAACACTGTTTATTTTATCCCTATGATAATACTGACATTTAACGATTACGCTGCTGGTTTTTGATGATGTATATTTAATACCTCAACAAAAAGATTTATCTCCCCTGATGACATTTTACTTGACATCCCGAGCAAAGGGGCAGACGATAGCGCGAAATGTAAAATCACCGATCTACAACTTTGACCGTTAAAGATATCAATATATTTCACTACAATAGCGAGTTGCCAATAATTTCGGTGTCAGCTGGGTGCTTAGAAATTCTTGACGATATTGCGGTTGTTGTGTACAGATTAAAATATCAACATGCACATGAATTATTCATACTACTGTGATATGAAATGAATATAGAGAAATTCTTTGATTGTTTATTGAATAATGTAAAAAAAAATATTTCCTCTGATATTTCATAATAAGCGTTGCAACGTTTTTTAGTTCCAGTGTTACTTAGGATTGTCTGTAGTCCGTCACTTATTTGCAGCACACAGCAATGACTTCTCAAGATTTCATGTTTCCGTTATTGTGCTGAATGTATTAGGATAATTTGATGTAGGTTTTAAATCATTACCGATGATTCGGCGTACTAATAAATTTTATCTAACTAGGCCATGCTGTTTTAATTTTACGTTTAATGTGAAGGTCGAAAATCTACGAGGCACGGAGAAAATGCAAACGAACAGAGCTTTCAAATCTTAAACCAGTTTAATAGAACTCACGTATAAGTATCTAGCCCGTTACCTATATACTCTCCACCATGTCGTGGATCATGCATATTTCAATTTCTTTAGACAATTTTATGCAAATATATTAGGCTCCAATGAAGCATGGAATATCATGTTTATATTTCGATGGGTCACGAAGTCCATAGATTTCAAATTTTTTTTTTTATAATAGGTTTTGATTTGTTCTGATCATTTAAATTGCATCTCAGCCTCACACTACGTCCGCTGATCATTCTGAACTCTTCTACGCATCTAACTCACCTACCCACACAACCCCGTTATATGTGTGAAAAGTTTCTGATCATTGCTTAATACATAGAACAAACCAATTTACGAAAAGAGCGAATCTAAGATCATTATTTTCACTGTATGTTCCCTCTATAAAGGTGAGACTGAGGTAATTTTTTCACTATATGTTTCCTCTATAAAAGTGATACTTGGATCATTTTTTCACTATATGTCCCCTCTATAAAAGTAAGACGGATCATTTTTTTTTACTATATGCTCCCTCTATAAAAGTGAGCCAGATCATTTTTTTTTTACTCTATAAAAGTGAGACTGGGATCAAAATTGAGCTCGTTTAAGTCTTAGACTCCGGAATCGAATCATTTGACAGAAACTAAGGTTATGAAGAGGATCGAAGTTAGCGCTTTTACATATTTTTATTTGTAGGTATAATACATGCAGATAATGAGATACACAATCAAATGACTCTCACGACCAAATCCGTTCTAGAAAATGATGACGTCACAGTAAAACGTGTTCTATCCAGCAACATGACGAGGGATTCCATAAAGATCAGCCTTTCAACCATAAAATCATCGGCAAGAAGTAAGTAATGTGGACGAAAAATATTCTTTCCGCAAGACTCAAACACTGCAGAAACTTAGATATACATATGGTTTCTGCCAAGTTTTTGTACAAATGCTTCAGGTTTCAGCAAGTTTCCGCACTTCGAAAAAATTAGAGACTGTCTACGTGTACATGGAAACCTATCGTTGAATTAATTTTTCTCCGTAAAGATACGTTGTTATGATGCGACGCTTTGGTATCCATTACCATTAAGAGATATCAGGTGTACAGAATACCACCAATTCAAAATGAATTCGTAGCTCGAATGGCGATATCACTTATTCGAATAGGCGATATCATTTATCCGAATAGGCGATATCATTTATCCGAATAAACAATATTACTTATTCGAAAATGCCATATCACCAAAACGGTGCAATATGTTGTAGAATTTGAGTAACGCGCACTAGTGATGTTAAATGTAAACTGAAAATTAAGTTTTATTTACGGATAACACGAAAGTACAGACCAGACACATGCGCTTGTTATACGTAGGTCTAACAAGTGTACCGAAAAGTGAGTTACACCCAGTAATATCTAAAAACGGAACATCGATCGGAATGCAATTTATATTGGCGTTGTATTGTTAATTCTCAAAACTTGATTTACGCTTTTTTCATGACATAAATCATTTTGAATAATGTAAGCTTATCTTTTAAATATCCTGACTATATTACTCGGGATATTTAGTGAGTATTAATTGAAGTATCAAGCAGTTCTATGTATTGTAGATGCTTATCAATGTTAATCTTATTTTGATTTTCTTAGATGTTTACTTCTCTTGATAGATAATTGTTATCATATGTGGTTTTATAAACACGAAAATGAGAGAGAGAGAGAGAGAGAAAGAGAGAGAGAGAGAGAGAGATATGCTCACCCTTTGGCAATGTCTAAAAAGTTCCATTCAAAACTGCCAATTGGCAATGTCTGAGAAGTTCCATTCAAACACTGCCAATTCATTAATAAGATAATGTCAGATCAAACTCTCTTCGCTTTAATAAGAGGCATTGCGTACCGATGTGGTAGTGTGCCGCGGAAACACAATATACTATGTGTAATGTGTATAATCATACATTAATTATGTCATTGCTATTTCATAAAATGGGAGCCATGTTTCAGGGATGGATAAAAAAAATAAATAAATAAAAAACTAAGGGCAGGTGTCATTTACATTTCAAATGATTTTACATTTCATGTCTTTACATATTGTAACGATTATCAATTCCTCATGAATGCGTTGCAGTTGTTAACAATTCGCGTATGAATACAGAAAAATATAGTACGCCTATTTTAAAGAGGCACTACAGCTCATTTTCCATATTTTAATCGAGTGTGTTTTAAAACATGTATCGATAAAATAATAAAAATCATAACAATACTGACAATTTTGAACATTAGGAATGCATTAATTTGCTCTCAACTGCGCTTTAAAGATCATCCGGAATTGAATGGTTTCTTCTTTCTGACTCGGACATTTTACATCACGTGATTCAGTATGACAACACACGTGTTGTGTAAAAACTTACTTGATACCCCCTTAAAGAGGTCCACACTCGGTTCTCGAGTATGGGATTATTTCCTGCTTTTTATAATTAAGTAATTATAAATGATTATTATAGCAGAAAACCTTTTTTGTCCCTATTAACCAAACATTGTTTTTTTAATGATTGATTGACTGTTTGTTTGTTTTACGTCCCGTCGAGAATTTTTCACTCATATTGAGACGCCACCAGTTGTAGATGAAGTACCACGAATGTAGACCTATGCTTAGCGCTCAGGGCCGTAGCAGTGAGGGTTCTTTAACGTGTCAACGCCTACCGTGACACGGAACCTCCGTTTTTAAGGTCATATCCAAAAGACCCGTGATTCTCACTTCTAAATGCCGAGCGTTTCGTGAAGGAGCATTCACTACATGTGTTTCGTCTTAGGTTTGACGCGGCCATGACACGAGCGGGGCTCGAACTCACGACATCCAGGTTACGAAGCGAACGCTCTAACAACTGAGCTATGCGACCGGTTTTTAAAGCACGCCACGTGTTTTGATAAAAATAGCACTTACTTTTAAAGCCCTGCGTGTGTGTGTCGTAGCTTGAGGGTCATAGTAATATCCCCACGTAAATTCTAGTTTGCATATGAGTTGTATCTCGTTCTATTTTAACCCTTTTCTCGCATAATCTGTCAAAATTCTGGGTTTAGCTAGCCATTGTATGCTTCCTCTCACTAGATTGTTTACTGTCCGTGTGCATGCGTCCGAAGACCGAAAGAGGAAGTCCCAATTATACAATTTTGTTAGAAAAGTGCCTTCAAAAAGTATTAATTTTTGCATTTAAATGAGAATTTTCAACTTTAGAAATGTATTATTTTTGCAAAGTTTATACATTCAACTATGCAACAAAAATAGAGAAAGGTCTGGGGAAAATGTTACGATTTTTGAGCAAATTGAGCTGTTGTAACTCTTTACCGATGGATAATTTCAATAAAAATGAAAGTAGAATGTCAATATAAGAAATGAACTTCAATTTTGAAAATACGTGTTTTATGAACTGCAACGCTTCACGCCGGCATACTTTTCATGTACTTTCAAAAATGAAATTTATTTCTTAAATATCTCCTCAAGAAAAACGTGGATACAACATGTCAGATTTACATGGAAGTGTCTTAGCACTGTGTCCTCCCGATGACAGGACGGGGTCACGGGGAGGGGTTCAAAATATTAGATAGCATTATCCTGGTGTAAGAATATTCTTATGACTTACGGATAAACTAGTACATAAAAATTGATGTACGTCCTCGTAGTTTGTACACATCACGAGACCAACAAGGACACGTGATTATGAATGTCCAATGTGCCAAAACTGCTGACGAATTTTTAGAGTACATATTTTATAGTAACTTACCAGACTGAAATATTGGTCACTTCAACCTCTAGTTTCAAAACTTACATGGGTACCTTTGTTTGCTTGATAATATCAAGGACATTTTTAATCACGTAACAGTTTCGTCTATAATAACTTGATATACAAGGCGCCATAGTAGTCTACGTCTGTTGAGTGGGCAAATGTCTTTTATACTGAGGGGAGCAAATTGAATTTGAGAAAACATTATGGATGCCTGACAATATATCGAAGAGTTATTTGTAGAATTACACTGCATTTACATGATGATGTCCATTCTGGGACACGCAGATGCAGGGAAATTTGGGAAAGGTCAATCTTGCACAACTAGCCACTGTAGTAACGTGATGTTCAAAACGCTTTTTAAGTTTCAGGGTGACCCAGTCCTAAATTTCTGCTATAAACTATTTAATACAGTATTCTAGCACTGGTACTTCATATACCTGAATGTGTAATATCTATAAAAAAATCTTTCAAAAACTCATAGTTTCTATGAGAAAATGGAGATATGTGGTGTTACGTTAACTGTTTTGAGTAGTGATTAAGAAAATTGTATTCAAAATATTTTGCCCAAGACGCTCAAGGATAAACTCTGTGAAATTATTGTACATGTCTCCTCATGTAAAGTAGATCACATTCCAGTCTTGTACACCATAATCCCTGAACGCAGGGCGAGACCACAGCAGGAGTGTAAAGAATGTAGATACCGGAAACGTGGACACTACATGTGTTTCTGATCGATTGTAATTGATAGTCTTTTGTTGTAGGAATAAATTTCTCTTATAAATAAGTGGATTAAAATATTTTTACACTCGATATACTTTGTATTTACATTAAAAATTATGGCTTCTAAAAAACGTGTTTGTAAACACACTTATCATCGCCAGAAAACCGCTTACAAAGGCGCGAACTCCAAGATTTGTCAAAAGAATTCAACATTGTGACATAGGGCCTCCTGTAGTTTGGATTTAAGTTTGTTTTCATTGAAAGGGTTTTTAACGGTTTATATATGAATAAAAAATACTTTTCAATATTTATGTTCTCAAGAATGGCACAGTATGTCATGTTAATATACAACCAGACTCACATTCTGCTCACACTATCCCCCTGGAATACGGAGGTTTGTTTGTCTTACGTTCCGTCGAGAATATTTTCATTCATATTGAGACGTAACCACAAGTTTAGACCTATGCTTAGTGGGCCTTAATAGTGCGGATTCTTTAACGTATCAACGCCTGCTACGACACGGGACCTCCGTTTTTATGGTCATATCCGCAAGGCCAGTGATTCTCGCTTATAACTACCGAGCGTTTGAAGGAGCATTCACTACCTATTTTTCGTCTTAGGTTTGACACGAGCTTACGTCTTAGTTGTGTTTTTTTGGAATAAATGCAATACGTACACAGTTGAGGATTGATGTTATTGTTCGAGTTGTATAACCTCAAGAAATAAATCAAACATATTAGTATAAAAAACGTAATAAATATTAGAATTGTCAATTTGTACTGTGTTTGTTTCGGGTTCCTTTTATTTCATTTATTTTTTTATATTTATTTATTCATTCATGAAATACAAAAAAGGGTATACAGTGTTTTGTGGATTGAAGACTATTTTACGGATTCACACAACTAGTAATATATTCAAGCTGGCGTGAGGTAATCAAGGAAGTTGAATCCAGACACGAGATTTTGTTTACTGTCGCAATGAACGTACCTTAATTAAAGTATGACTTCACAATTATCTCTTCGTCCTTTAGGGATGTACGCCCCGTGGGGATCCGGGTTAGAATAGATTCTCAGTACCCCATGCTTGTCGTTTGAGGCGAATAGATGGGGTAGTCCTTCGGATGAGACCACAAAAACTGAGGCCTCGTGTCACAGCAGGTGTGGCACGATAAAGATGGTTATGACTAGATGGTACCCGTGAAAAGCAGGTTACCCACGAGTTATTTGCCCTTATCAGAAATAAACATTAAGTCGTACGTGTCGATAAAGATCCCTCTCTGCTCAAAGGCCGTAAGCGCCGAGCATAGGCCTAAATTTTGCAGCCCTTCACGAGCAATGGTGACATCTCCATATGAGCGAAATATTCTCGAGCGGGACGTTAAACAATGTATAATCAATCAATCAATATAGGGATGTACAAAATGCATACGGTCAGTGTGTTCCGATCTAAAAAAAAAAAAAAAAAAATGGAATGAATTTTATCATCCCCTGCGGTCTGATACATATACCTTTGACTTTGGCGTAAAATTGATTTTTTTTTTTTATATTCAAAGTTATTTAAAATATGTAGTTACTAAAACGAATAACGACGGCTTGCTACAAAACGTTCAGGTAAACATAAGTAGAGCCACAGGACAGATAGAAAAAATACTTCGTGCCCTGGTATTTCAAAGTTGCATAAATGATATCTTGCATATTTTATTAAACATATACGTTAACGGCAAACTAACAAATGAACTTTATGACAAAAAGGATGAATTCAATTTTTATCGTCATGTACCCATATTTTTGCAGTGACATCATTCTATTATTACCTACATATTGTGTTTGATGCGAAACGCAGGAACATGTTCTGCGTATAATCAATTTTCAAATTGATGCAGGCTTCTGACGAATAAGTAAATATCATAAAGGTTTTAACAATCTCATTTCAAGTCAGCTTTTCATAAATTCTATAGTCGTTATTATGATTTAATGTGCAAATACAACCTCTCTTTGGGTCAAATGCTGTCTGGTGTATTCATTTACATATTAATTTTGATTACGGACTACTCCGTTCATTTGATCGAGATATAGGGCTCACGGCGGGTGTGACCGGTCGACAAGGGATGCTTACTCCTCCTAGCTAGGTACTTGATACCACGTCTGATGTTTCTATCGGTTTGTATTCTTTATAGCACATATGAGATCGATCATTGTTCGTTACCTTCACATTTTCAGCTTGTTATCTTAAAATGATGGAAATTAATCAATTCGGTTGTTTGAAATAACTGTGTGCGTGGGAAAAACATCATAGTTCGTTGAAAGCCAAATAAAAACGATTTCGAGCATGTTTTCAATATCAGAATAAACGACAGGTCACAAGCGTTCTTTATAATAAAGATACTCGAGAATAGAAAACAACTTTTATAAAGACTGGAATGTCATTTGAGAATGAATAGATTCTTGTAATCGCAATTTCCATAAATATACTGTAAAATATCTGGTTTTGATGTGAATATAAAGAAGGTCTTGTTGACCCATTAGGTTACCAGAGACAAACACTAATCATTCGAGATTCATATATCTATGTGGTGTCACGTACTGATACGTAGGTTATGACCATTCAGATCATAAAAACTCCCGCGGCGGTAAATCGGCGTAGCTCTTGATTATCTAGGAGACGTAAACTTGCAAGCATGTAATTTCACCAATAATGTTAAAAGATTACCAGGTGCACAAAATGTAGAAAACTGGGAGCACTTGAGGCTATATTCTATCGACACAAACACGAACATGCAGCTCGCAGTATGAAGGATCTACCGTGTTTTAATTTTTGGATATGTTTTTGTTTGTTTGTTTGTTTGGGGTTTTTTTTGTTTACCTGGTGATTGATATTTCTATCTATTTGACTTGACGAGGAGGTAAAAACACGCTCAAGAAGTTATCATCACATTTTGTTTAGATCTATATGAATTAAGTTATATTCTGTTTATATCTTATTCGCTGGAGTAATATGATATATTGTATATTAAGCTTTTCGAAAATGATGATAATTTCCAATTTTTCGTTACACAGCATATGAATACAGAATTACACAGCGTATGATTGATTGATTATTTGTTTTACGTCCCGTCGAGAAGTTTTCACTCATATTGAGACGTCACCAGCTGTAGGTGAAGTACCACAAGTTTAGACCTATGCTTAGCGCTCAGGGCCGTAGCTGTGAGGGTTCTTTAATGTGCCAACGCCTACCGTGACACGGAACCTGTTTTTAAGGTTATATCCGAAAGACCCGTGATTCTCACTTCTAAATGCCGAGCGTTTGATGAAGGAGCAATCACTACCTGTTTTTGGTCTTAGGTTTGACGCGGCCATGGCACGAGCGGGGCTCGAACTCACGACCTTCCGGTTACGAAGTGAACGCTCTAATCACTGAGCTACCGCGACCGGTACACAGCGTATAACTACAGAATTACACAGCGTATGAATACAGAATTACACACCGTATGGATTACACAGCGTATAACTACAGAATTACACAGTGTATAACTACAGAATTGCACAGCGTATCAATACAGAATTACACAGCGTATGGATACAAAATTACACAGCTATGACTACAGTATTACACAGTGTATGAATACAGAATTACTCAGCGCATGAATACAGAATTACACAGCGTATGGATACAAAATTACACAGCTATGACTACAGTATTACACAGTGTATGAATACAGAATTACTCAGCGCATGAATACAGAATTACACAGCGTATGAATATAGAATTACACAGCGTATGGATACACAATTACACAGCGTATAACTACAGAATTACACAGTGTATAACTACAGAATTGCACAGCGTATCAATACAGAATTACACAGCGTATGGATACAAAATTACACAGCTATGACTACAGTATTACACAGTGTATGAATACAGAATTACTCAGCGCATGAATACAGAATTACACAGCGTATGGATACAAAATTACACAGCTATGACTACAGTATTACACAGTGTATGAATACAGAATTACTCAGCGCATGAATACAGAATTACACAGCGTATGAATATAGAATTACACAGCGTATGGATACACAATTACACAGCGTATGGATATAGAATTACACAGCGTATGGATACAGAATTGTATGAATACAGAATTACACAGCGTATGAATACAGAATTATAATATGAAGAGGAAAAATACACCATGCTACATAAATACACAAATAAACGGTATGAATAATTTGTCATATGACTGGATAAATTGTTTTAATTTCATTGCTTAACAATGACAATGAAGATGTATTTCGATATTTCTCAAAAATAGCTTTCGAGCAGTCCAAATAACATTTAGATTAATTAGACATTTCCACTGTATGTGTCTATGTAATCGCCATCTCAGCTCTTGGAACATATATAACAGAGAAAGTTATGTCACTGTTGAGGATCGAACCCTAGACCTTTGGCACAACATTTCAGTACTCTACGACCGAACTAAAGGATTACCCCCTCCCGGAGCTATTAGAAAGGCTGTGTATCACCACTACCACCCATAATTGGTTAGACTTGCATTGTATCGCCAGTCGTTATAGGTCATTGTTGGAAGTGCTGTCCTTAAAAAAATCTCATATCATCGTATGATGAAATAATTACAAAGTGGATTTTTTTTCAGTACATTAATTGTAACTGGGGTAGAGGCATTCAAAGTTGGAATTTCAGCGTAAATTAGGCTAGATTGGGAATTTTTAAGAAAAAAAAAACGAGTAACGCGAGAAGCAACGTCAAATACTAGCTATTATTTGTGATTGATTGATTATATATTGTTTAACGTCCCGCTCGAGAATAGTTCACTCATATGGAGACGTCACCATTACCGGTGAAGGGCTGCAAAATTTAGGCCTATGCTCGGCGCTTATGGCCTTTGAGCAGGGAGGGATCTCTAACATGCCACACCTGCTGTGACACGGGACCTCGGTTTTTGCGGTCTCATCCGAAGGACCGCCCCATTTAGTCGCCTCTTACGACAAGCCAGGGGTGCTGAGGATCTATTCTAACAACCCGCATCCCCACGGGCTTCTATTATTTGTGCCTTTCTCTCACTCTTGCATTGATGGTAATAAATCAAGAAAAAGAAGGATTGACTTATTTATAACTTACATTAAGAACAATAGTGATATGAATTATCTAATGCGGAGGAACCCAAACATGGCTGATCAATAGATTTGTAGAAATATATGCAATAAAAAAGCTAATTTTGATTTCGCATTTAAAAGGTTTTTTTTTCGGAATATTTCCACAACATTCTGGAAAAATATTGGTAAATTTGTGTTTGGGACTAACCCTGAATTTCTTTTCCCAAATTGGCTCTAAAAGCGGTGGTGGAACCGTTATCAGTTCGAGAAAACAGCCAATTTGGGAAAATAATTTACTTTATATATATGTTTCTTTATTGCTTGTATCAAACAAAATAATTAATACCCACCAGAATTGAACATAAAATTGATATGCTCTTAATAGAAATCTCGTGCATGGCAATGCAGCCGTGACAAGAGGTGGGAGGTGGTGTTATGACAGTTATTTTCTTATAAGCAATGAACAACGCATCCCTTTGAATTTCGCTGCTATGAATTATAGTTGTTTTCAGTAAATTACAATGGGCTAATTTTTTGTTTTGTTAAATAAAGCACATCTTGACGTAATACTTTTCGTGTGGTAGTATTGCGTTCATTGATCTGTTGCTGATGGCTGATGATTTTCTTTTTTCCCAAAAAATTGATGGACAGACATTTGATAGCCTCTATACTTCAGGGGTTTTATATACGTAGCGTTAACATTGCCAAGCTCTGATGATTAGTGCATTATTCCGTTACGTTACAACGTAACGTTACAATATATATATATATATATATATATGTGTGTGTGTGTGTGTGTGTGTGTGTGTGTGTGTGTGTGTGTGCGTGCGTGCGTGTACGCGCGCGCGCGTATGTTAAATTGAATATGATGTGTTTGGAACCAGTGCTTGACGCTCCCTCCTGACACGCTTCATTGATTGTCGTGTATTTTACAGTCATAGTGGTGTTTGTGCCGGAGATGTTTTTGGAAACCTTTCTCGCTGAGGTCTCAGCACAAGGAATGAATGACGGCTCATACATATTCATTAACTGGAAGTTTAGTCCCGCGCTGAATAACTCTTTCAAGATGATTGTCCCGCATCCAACGAACACACTACAATCTCTATTACAGATTGGACCGTTTACAACCACGGAATCTAGATACAAACAGTTCATCAATCCTATTCACAATTCAACGCTGGTATACAAAAGATTTTCTACATGTATATATAAGTTTATTAAATGATCAGGGATTTTAATGTTCTCTGATTGGTCCGGAGAATTATTCTGGTGTGTGTTTGTCAGAGTGATTTCACCTCAATGTAACCATAGAGATGTTTATTCAGGATTTCACTATTGACCAACCATACCTTGACTAACTTTTTTATTGATCAATCAGCAAGTCAAATTCAAAGCCGTTAATGGTTTTACCAAAAAGTACTAACTATGGTCATATCACTATCAACTACAATGTAAAAAAAATGAGAATACCTTTTATTACTGTTATACTTTGTAGAATTGACTGTTGAAATACTTTAAATGTGTTGTACATGGAATGCACATATTTTTCTTTGTTGAAGGAATAAAAAAAAATAAAAAGATATTGTGAAAACGTAAAATTCTTGACCGTTTAATATAACAGTTATTGACATTTGATTCGGTTTACTCATGACTATATTGACCTGGTCAGGTATTCGTTGAACCCAGCCTACGGCCTCGGTCAACCACTACTTGACTAGGTCCGTATAGCCACGAGCAAACCGAATCAAAAGTCAATAATTGTATGATATCAAACGTTATGATACATTTTAAAAGACTCGAACGTAATATGGGTTTTCCTTTAGATATATTTCTTAGTATACATTTATTGTCTTCAGTGATTATTACGTTGTAGGTGAGCGAATTTTATGCCTATTTGTATGACGCGGTTCTGTTGTATAGCGAATATGTCCGACAGGCAAGAACCAACAGTTTTAATGTGACCGAACTCAAACAAAATCTACAGAGAATTTCATACTCAGGTATACTTCAATATCTTAAAAATTAGTACCGAGAGATTCCATTCCTTTTTAATATTAGCTTGAACAACTGATTTAATGTTATGCTTTAACTGACTTTGAATTGGTGTGTATATTTCCTTTTCATCGTTATCATTTGAACACTGTTGAATAGATCTTAATTACATTATTATATACAATTGTATATGTACAAATTTCAAATCCGCGGATAAAAATAGAGCATATTATGCGTGTATTTCAGGATGGACTGGGGTTGATATCCATTTCAACAATTCAAAGAGTGCCATTCGATCCTACCGTGTCTCCCATTATCAGCATGGCAATTTTTCAATCGTATACGAGCTGTCCGCCGGACGTTGTTTAAGCCTGGCCCCCATGGAATGGAAAGGGGCGGGTCCTCCTCAGGACACGCCCAAATGTGGGTTTACTGGGGAGATCTGCAACAACGAAGGTGTGTATAATGACGTAATGATAGATTATATTTTGTAGTTTAATGTGTTTGTGAAATTGTTTTTCTCACATTAAGACGTTACTAGCTCTAGACGAAGTCCCAACAAGCGAGGTCTATGTAATGGAATCGAGTGTATGCAGTGGGGGTATTCTAGTTAGCGTACCTAAAGACATCGATTTTAGAGATGCTATGCTAATGACCCGCGTATTTCAAATTTAGTGTAGAGTGCTGATTAAAATCACTGTCATTACCTATTTTAATCACTAACGTCTTTCGCGGTCGGGGTTCAAACCAGAACCAAAACAATCTGACGTCACACAAAGGGCCGCTGCTCCAGTTTAAATCTTCATTGATGAGACCCTCGACAGGTTGGTTGTATGTTGTTTAACGTCCCGCTCGAGAATCTTTCACTCCTATGGAAACATCAGCCGGTAAAGGGCTGCAAAATTTAGGCCTAAGCTCGGAGCTTACGGCCTTTGAGCAGGGATGGATCTTTATCGTACCGCACCTGCTATGACACGGGGCCTCTGGTTTTGCGGTCTCATCCGAAGGATAGTACAATTTAGTCGCTTCTTATGACAAGCAAGGGGTACTTGGAATTTTTTCTAATCCGGATCCTTCTACAGGGATCTGTATGGTTTATAAGAAAGATAATAGAAACACAATTGATTCGGTTATGATTCTTCCATGTTGTCGACTATTAGATATACCGGCCGGACATAATGAAATCAATGACAATAATGTGGCACAATTAAACCAATGAAAAAGCGTCGTTCTAATCTGAGGGTCAGTTGGTTGCTTTTATATTGTTTAAAATCTCGCTCGATAAATTTTCACTAATATGGAGACGTCACTATTGTCTATGATCGGCGCTTACGGCCTTTGAGGAGGAAGGGATCTTTATCATGCTACACCTGCTGTGATACGGGACCTCAGTTTTGTGGTCTCATCCGAAAGACCGCCCTATTGAGTCGCCTCTTACGACAAGCAAGGGGTACCGAGACCTTTTCCAATAAACGATTAGACCACAGATCGTTATCTGTCCTCATACAGATGTGAATGCGGTATATTATGTAAGTCTTACACAATGACATGCACAATAAAAAACTTCACCCTTCTGACAATATTGATGAACTCTTCCAAAGATTTTATTGTTACCTTCTCTCTCAACTGAGCGATTGTCTCTAGCCTGATTGCCAGTATGTGAATATAGTATACTGATCAAATAAAATATGTTTCTTGTTCTTTCCCCCTGTTTTTATTGTACCCCGCTTTTTAATACATTTTTTTCTTGGAATAACAGATGAGCACGGCGAGACCGGAGCAATAATAGCTGGAGCCTGTGTTGGAGGAATTATGGTCATTGCGGTGTTCATCCTGGCATGCATTCTCTACAGGTGCGTGCAAGGTGCTCTATATCTTAGAATACAAAAAAGTACTTTTTAAAGCTGCTATCGGACTTTAAAAACCAATCAGGTGCTTAGATGTCACTCAAGTTGGATTTTTGGATTTCTTCTAACATTGCAGGAAAAAGAAATTTGAAAAAGAACTGATGGGAATGCTGTGGAAAGTGAACGAAAGTGAAATCAAATTGAGGAACAAGCAGTTGCCTCCCAAACAGGTGGCAGGGCCCCACCCAACTAAAAAACTGGTCCGAATGGTAGGTGACAGTTTCTACAGAGGTACTGATACTGACTGTGACTAGGGCATACTATCTGTATACTGTCTTTAAGATATCAAAATTACACATGTCGGAGATAATACAATATTCTTTACAGGAAACACGAGGTACGCTGGGATTTGGCTCGTCGTGCAGTCTTGATAAGAACTTCCTGTTTGCCCCAATAGGAAATTACAAGGTAATGAACGTGTGTATATATTTCACAGTGATATATTTGAATAGAAAAGGTCGTGAAAATCGATATTGGCAAGATGTTTATGAATAGCAATCAGGATTTATATTGACCTGTTATGAAGAAAATAATTTTATTTTCTCCTTCACTATGTTCATCCGGAAATAACGCATTCTTTTCTAAAAGATAACCAACTGCATTTCAATAAACAACAAATTTATTAGATATGAGTCATGTCTTCTTTCCAAATTTAGTGCATAATCTCCTTGTTACTGTGATGCATTTTACGATGTACAAACCGATTATATTAATGCTATAAATCTTGATATTTTTTGATGCACGTCCATGATGCAACAAACAGTATTATTATATGTCAATTACACATTAATCATTAACTTTTATGATTGATTATGTTACAATTTAATATATGATTCTTTATCTTAAAGCAATATTATCTCTAAATCTGAAACTTTTATTTTGTAATGAAAATGTCCTATTAAGATAGTTTAGTATGTAGCTTTAACCATAATCATGAATAAAATTAAACTAAGGTTAAGATTTTATCAAATTAAAAAGTTTTGTTCTATCGAATGTGTACATGTAGCATTATAGAGAAATCAATCGTTGTACTGGAAGACACTAATGTAATTTTGCTTCATTCAAAGCATTCCATAAGTTTCCAACACAAATATTAATAACAAAAGTTTATAAGCCTTATTTTTTCTGCCATTGAAATAGTAAATCACAATTTACAATAAAACATTTCTAACACCAAAATGACAACCAATATTGCTTTAAACAATCTAATGGAAAAATTTCAAATCGCATTCGCAGCTGCATATCTTTAACTTTATCAAATGAAGATATATGAAGTAATTATAAATAACTTTACTAACATGGCAAATTAAAAATTAAGTACGAAAAAAAAATACACATGCGAAATTTACTCAAACAATCAAACATAGTTTCTCATTGACAATATGTTGGTGATCAGGTCTTCCAAAAGTCTGTTGGAATTCCAATACGCACAAATTGTGCTCCTTTGTTAGCTGATCTGTTTTTATATTCTTACGAGGCGGAATTTATTCAGTTTCTATATGAGAAGAAGCAGTCCATTAATTTGGCCTTCAGGGGTTACATGGGTTTTAATAGTCTCGTTTAAAATAAGTTTTTCGCAAATTCTTTGGTCTTCATGTCAATTGTTAGGCCGTTCCTTACACATTGATTTTGACTAAGGATCATTCCGTTTACCTGATCAGAATATAGGGCTCGTGGCGGGTGTGACCGGTCAATAGGGAATGCTTACTCCTCTTGGGCACATGATTCCGCCTCTGGCATTTCCAGTTGTCGGAGTTTGCTCAACTCTTTAAGTTGTATTCCTTGTAGGAGTTATGAGATTGATCACTGTTCGTTATCTTCTCTGGAGACGGAGTATGAACGTGAGTGAATATCATTTCACTAACCCCATTTATCATGCAAATATACCCTGGATATATAACTCGCATGTCTTACAAAAATCCTTGCTAACTATTATATAAAAATCCATGCTTAAATTTTTTACTATAACGAAAAGACACTACAACATACTGAACCGTCCGGAGGAGAGTAATTATAATTTTGACCATTTAGGACGGGGTTTTGTTTGTTTTACGACCTGTTCGAGAAGATTAGAATTGTTCACTGGTGTAGTGACGTCACCAGGTGTATGTGAAATATTGGTACCGCAATCTCCCAGATGCTCAGGGCCGCAGAAATGAGGGTTCCTTATCGTACCTACGCCTACCGTAAGTCGGGACCTCTGTGTTTAAGGAGGAATGCACCACCAGAGAAATTTGATATGGATGAAAAGTGATGACACGTACAATATTTTGAAACCTAAAACTTTTTACTTTATTTAGTTAAAAAATGTAGTTTTAGTTGAAAGTAATTTTGAAAAAAAGCCACGCGATGTACAGTTCGAGATACCTAGCTAGGTATTAAATCTAAAAGGATTAGACAAATATTGCTGATATTTATATTTTCATTCATGTTTAAATGAAGTCAGCGATAATGATGATGTGGTATAACTCCTTAATGTCATATCCGAAATACCCGTGAATCTCACTTTAGATCAAAATGCAGGATCCTTAGCGAAAATGATTATATATTGTCCAAACAGAGAGAGAGAGAGAGAGAGAGAGAGAGAGAGAGAGAGAGAGAGAGAGAGAGAGAGAGAGAGAGAGAGAGAGAGCGCTGACGTGTGGAAAGTAATTGCTAAACTTCATGATTAATAGGGGTCTGTTGTGGCAGTAAAGAGTTTACAACGAAGATCAATTAGACTGACCAGAGAGGTACTAAGAGATCTTAAAACGGTAAGAATCGAGGATTACACTCAACAAGCAAATTTAATTATCCCCTCGCAATTCATAGTGAGACAATCTAATTAAAAGCAGAACTTATCTGAAAAAAGAATCTGACAAGGCCGTGATGAGGTCGTCTATATGACCCCAAGCTTGCCAATCAAAATCCGGACGGGTTATTCGGCACCACGTTTTATTTACGCATCCAAACATGGACTTGAAAGACGCATACCGATTGGTCAATTTTCATACTATATATTCTTAAGCTTGTCAACCCGGTTTTGTCAGATCCTTTTTCCAGCGTAGTCTACAGAGCGGATCAACAAGATTTTAAGTAGAATGATTACGAGGGGAAATAAAGTAACGGGACTATTTATGTGGGTAGTAGTGCCTGTGTAACACTGAGTTTCAGCCATGTAGACACTCTACAGGTTTGCTCGATTGATTTCATATTTCACACGTAGCTTCATAAGCAAGAGAGGGAGAACCTTACTGATATAAGGTCAAAAGTCAATACGGGACTTTTTAGAAAATATTGTAGATACTCTACTGGCCACATTTTTCGTATCGATTTCGTACTTAACGCAACTTTATAATCAAGAAGGGAAGAATATTATTGATTTGTGGGTCAAAGGTCACTACAGGACGACAGGCCTCATTTTTTTTTTGTTATGAAATTAATCATGTTCATATCAGAATATATATATATATATATATATATATATATATATATATATATATATATATAAACAAATAACAGTGTAGACAATGGGACGCATCATTTTTGACTACAAATTCAAAAAAATCTGTCGCAAATTGAATTAAACTTAAAGAAATATTTAAATTATAATCCAAAATATTCACCCAAATCACCACGTTTATCATACAGAG
The DNA here is from genome assembly GCA_024699665.1 of Ostrea denselamellosa. Taxonomy (NCBI): domain Eukaryota; kingdom Metazoa; phylum Mollusca; class Bivalvia; order Ostreida; family Ostreidae; genus Ostrea; species Ostrea denselamellosa. Next base: position 2,626,556 of record JAMZEH010000005.1, on the reverse strand, counting down.
TTCTTTGTTGCAGTTACGAGAGTTACATCACGACAATTTGAACCAGTTTGTTGGTGCCAACCTAGAGCCAGAAAATTGTTACGTGTTGACCATGTACTGCGCAAAGGGAAGTTTACAGGTAATGGTAACATACGCTTAGATATCCTTGAGATCAAGTATGCTTATTGACTGTAAACAAAATATTTAAAACGAGCACCTGTTTTTAAAGGATATTTTGGAAAATGACGACATTAAACTGGATTGGATGTTCAAAATGTCCTTTGCGCTGGACTTGGCAAGGGTCAGTGTTGATATTTTTTCTTGATATTGATATTTTGATATCGAAATAATTCGAAATTCAAAACTTTTTTCTCACTTGAAATTTTGATTCAAACAGGGGATGGAATTTTTACACAAGTCTCCCTTGAAATCTCACGGTAATTTGAAATCCAGCAATTGTGTAATAGACAGCCGTTGGGTTCTAAAGTTGACCGACTATGGAGCCATCACAACTCACCCGGAGGAACCCACTCAGGAGATTGGGGAACACGAATTCTATACCGGTAGGCTATCAATCAAGTTTATTAACGCCTACAGTGTGAACGGGTTTCTCTCCATGCATGTAAAATCAGTTATAACTTTCAACATTATTAAGCCTCATGCTTGTGAATTAAAAACAAAAAATAACGAACGAGAGTTGAAGAAATACTGGCAATTAACTAATAAGTGTTGTGGATTTTAACTTTAAATTGGGAGAGGGATGTTATTTTACGTCCCACTCAAAATTTTTTCACTCATATAAGGACGTTACCAGCTTTAGGTGAAGTGACACAAATTTTGATGCGTGGTGCTTACGGTCGCAACAGTTAGGGTTCATTATCGTGCTAACACCTACTTTGATATTTTTTGAACATCATAGAAAATTTACAAGTTCCCTATTTATCAAGAATATTATATTTGTATTTCTTACAACCGAACTACGTCATAAATATACGTCTACCCATGTAGCCAATTTTTGTTTGTATCAGGTGCCCTTAAGGTCATATCTTTTAGACCCGTAGCTTTCATTTTCAATGCCGAGTGTTCAGCGAAAGAGCAGTCACTAACCTATTTTAAACGACTTAGATTTGACGCGACACCGGGATCGAGAAACGAGCTCTGGACTCCCATTTGTGAGATAGCCACGCTACTGGGTGGTTGGTGGGTGGAAGAGTGGAGATGAGCGATTTAAGTGAAATTGGAAGGACTTATGTTTTATAGTTTTTTGTTGTTCAAGCGGCGCGTTTTTCTTTAGGGTTATTTTGGACAGCACCAGAACTTTTGAGACTTCAGAAAATGCCCCGTAAAGGTACTCAGAAGGGAGATGTCTACAGCTTCGGTATCATTCTGCAGGAAATATTCATCAGGGCGGCACCATACTATTTTAATGTTGTATCATCTCCAAAAGGTAAGATAAATCTTATTTTATTAAACAGTCATTACTTTAAATCCCCTGTATATTATGATGAAAACTCATAAACTCTGCATGTGAGCAAAGAAAGTATAGATGTATAGGCAGACACTTGATATAATTGTTTTCAGACATATAACATAATTTTTGATTATCACAAAGTGAGAGATCTAAATAATATCTGTCACCAGTGGCGTAGCTAGGACCTTGAGGAAGGATGTCGTGAGGGGTCTGGGGGAGGGGGGCGCCTAAATCCCCTAGCGGGTCCAAGGCAGCAGGGTGGTGGGGTAGTTCAGGGGGCGAAGCCCCCCCCCCCCCCCCCCCCCCCGACGGAAAACAGATTTCGTGTTTCTGAGATCACTTGAGAACAAATTCTAGGCACATGTGGCTTCAGTTCCGCATGACAGCTACGCCACTGATCACCGCCCTATAGATCCCATGTTTACACTGTTTATCTATTACACAGTAACGTATTAACATTTTCAGAGGTAATAATGAGGGTTCGTAAACATGAAGTGCCCCCTTTTCGTCCTCACATACCCGAGGATAGCAATGTCCCGGATAAAGCAATTTTCCTAATGAGATGTTCCTGGCATGAGCACTCCGATTCCAGGCTAGATTTCCACAGTATCAGAAAGAGGCTTGTAGATATCAACAGCGGAAGGTAATGGCGATCAGTAGAATTTTGATATTGTCTATCTATCTACAAGTATAGTTGGAAGAAAAGTAAACCATTTTTAGGTCACCTGAGTGACATGCTCTTCAGTAACCTATTGCAAAATGTCTGCATCCTTTGTCGTACATCGTTCATCATGTGTTAACAACTAAACATGTTTATCTTCTCCTTCAAAACTATCTTCCCAATTCTTTTTTCAAATTTGGCATAAAACATCTTTTGGACAAGGGGGGAATTAAGTTGTAAATTTCATGGATTTTCTACCACTGGGATCTTAGGGGTGGACATTGTTAAATATTGGCCAGTTTTCAAAAATGTTCTCTGCAACCACATATCTTTACGAAAAGCAAATATATAGTGATGTAGGTCAGGAAGGCTTCTGCTACAATTGTAAATTTCAAGATCCTCAGGGTAGAGATTTCGACTCCAGGGCGGGGCAATGCTTGGCATATAGTGATTATATGTGAAACATTTATATGATATATATATTCTTAATAAGGAGGTAGCCTTTTATCAAAATAGTAGATTTCATGATCCCTTTGGTAGGGTTTTGATACCAGGGTAGGGCCAAAATGGTCATAGTGATTTGAAAAACTTCTTTCATTTTGTTGATACTATATACAACTAAAATCAATGCATATTTAGGAAAAGCAGAAAGGGATGTACCACAATTGTGAATTTTGCAACCCAAGGGGAAGAGGTTCCAAGTCATAGGCGAGGTCAATATGGTTATATAATGTTAATGATCATTATATTTCTAAACTTTTATAAATTTACTGACACTAGATGAAAATAATATAAATATTTAAGAGAAGATTGATTGATTGATTGATTGCTGTTTTCCGCCACACTCAACAATATTTCAGTTATCTGGTGGCGTCCAGTTTTTGTAGGTGGAGGAAAGAACCCAGATACAATGTACCCGGGAAGAGACCACCGACCTTCTGAAAGTAAACAGGCAAACTTTCTCACATATATCGGCGCGAGCGAGAATCGAACCCCCGCCGACTATAGGTGAGAGGCCTTGTCATTTTGAGCGAAATGCTTTAACCACTCGACCACGGAGGCCCCTTTAAAAGAAGATAGAGATCCATCATCTGAATGCTTTGTTATGATGCATTAAAAACCCTCTACTTTAAATTGTAAAATTCATTGCCTCTCAATCAGAATCGGGCTCTAGTTGGGGCTAGTGATACTTTTAACCAGTACTCAGGTGACCAATAAGGCCCGACGGCCTCTTGTTTATTTTTGTTTTTAGTTAGAAACATAATATTGACCGAACTGAGGTCAACGATTAATAAATACTTAATCAATATTAACGAAACGGAAGTCAGTAAATATTTTATGCATTGCATTGCGATATCAATATTCCTTTACGAATTTCTATTGAAAACGTATATAGACAAAAGATTTAGACGACCTCTATTATCTTATGTCTGCTACTTCCGGTCTCAGGACCCGTAACTGCATCTGTATGGATTCTGCAGGTGGCGTGATTAATTCAGTAATTTCCATCGTTTTGATTTATGACAGGAAAATCAACATAATGGACAACATGATCCAAATGCTGGAGGCGTATAGCAACAACCTGGAAGAACTGGTCACTGAGAGGACGGAGGAGCTGGCCCTGGAGAAACAGAAGACAGATCGGCTGCTCTACAATATGCTACCACCGTAATGACCATTAACCAACAACCAATATAATTCTTTTCCCTTGCATGCTTATTTTGAAAATATATGAATTGTCTGTCCTTCTTGGTGTACAATTTGTATCTATTATCCACTAAATATACCACATATATTCGCTTCGTAACAGGGTGGTCGTGAGTTCGAGCCCCGCTCGTGCCATGACCGCGTCAGACCCAAGACATTGCTTCTTCGCCAAACGCTCGGCATTTAGAAGTGAGAATCACGGGTCTTTCGGATATGAACTTTAAAAAGACGGTCCCTTGTCACTGGTAAGACCCTTTAGGCCCTTAGCGCAAACCATAATTCTAAATTTGTGGTACTTCACTTACAACTGATGACTTTTCAGTATGAGTGAAAAATTCTCGATCGGACGTAGAACAAACAAACAACCACATACATTGTATCTGTACACCTATTTTCTCTCCCATTTATTTTAGTACATGTACCTCTAACGGTTTAGTAAAATTGTAATGTATACAGTATATTTGTGATGGGAGAGAATAAACAGAACTTGAACTTGTAGACTGGTGGCGGAACAACTCAAGCGTGGAGAGTCTGTACAGCCCGAGTGCTATGACGAAGTGTCCATTTTCTTCTCGGATATCGTCGGTTTTACGACGATAGCTAATCAAAGCCAACCACTACAGGTACACCTTTAGTTTTGAAAGGCCATAAAAATTAGTTAGTTTTAAAATGATTGGAGCATGATCTTTTAAGAAAAAGATAGTGTATGTGTTTGGGGCGTTTTTTAGGTTGTGGATCTTCTGAATGACCTATATACAACCTTTGATGAAATCATCGGTCGACATGACGTTTACAAGGTAGAATTATGTAGCAATTTAAACACTTCTAAAACATTTCTCCGTAATATACATGTATTTATAAATACGTTATAAAATGATTGCCTTGTCTGTGTTACCAGTTTGAAATATAGCTCGGACTGAATTTGTTTAGAATAGTCGGTTTGTGATGTAGTTCGAACTGAATTTGTTTGGAATTCTCTGTTTGAAATATAGCTCAGACTAAATTTGTTTGGAATAGTCTGTTTTTCTGCTCATTCTAAGGTGGAGACTATAGGTGATGCCTACATGTGTGTGAGCGGACTTCCGCGGCGGAACGGCAAGAAACACTCTGGAGAAATCGCCAACATGGCGCTGGACTTATTAAACGGAGTGACAAACTTTACGATCAGGCACCTCCCGGGATCCAAACTACAGCTGAGGATTGGTCTCCACACAGGCGGATGTGCCGCGGGGGTGGTGGGCACGGCCATGCCCCGGTACTGCTTGTTCGGAGACACTGTCAACATGGCGTCCAGAATGGAATCAACGGGAAAAGGTAAACTTAGACTAAACCGCGGTACTGTTCTTCTGACTGGTATCCAACCAAATGTATAATCATCTAATGTAGTGTTAGATTGACGCTGATACAGCAACTCTTATTGACAATAAAACAAATTGTTGATATGGTGATTCTGATTGGTTGCAAAATTTTGTTGATACATGTACACATGCTTCTATATCAACTGAAAAATGTATGTACGTCACGATATTGTGCAAAAACAAGCGCTTTTGGGATATTTTGGAATAACGATATTCAGGTCATTTAAGATTCATGCTCGGTGAAGCTACGATATTGAATCTACTTTGCACAACAGTTCACGTTATTAGATAAACATGCTGTTACATATAAAACTCCAGTCATTGTTTCCCATAATTCCTGTCAATTCAGAAATATGATAACGGAGAAAAAATAGCTGATTGTAGGCAGTGTTCTACATTATTTATTGGAGTACCGTATACCTTTATGTAATCTGACTGTAATGAAGTGAATTAAACTGTTGCAAAGGAGGAGCAATTTGCATCAAAAATGATATTTCATAATCTGATGTCTAATTTGTGTTCAGTGGTATAGATTCGTGTCAATTACTTTCTATGTTTAGCTTTACACATTCACATCAGTGCTGCCATGAACTCGGCCCTCCAAGATCTGAAATGGGGTTTCATGATGATGGAGCGGGGGATCATAGATGTTAAGGTATATAGATAATTCTCGAGTCACGATGTTGTACAGTTCCAGTATACATATAAATACCAAAACGCCTTTCTAGGGTCACGATGTTATACAGTTCCAGTATATAGATAAATACCAAAACGCCATTCTCGGGTCACGATGTTATACAGTTCCATGCTGTTATTTTCAGTGATTTTTTTTATTTTGTTGTAGGGGAAAGGCCTTCAGAAAACATACTGGCTAATAGGAAAAACAGGATACGCGAAACCATTACCTCAGACAATGATCAGGTAAAATCCGTCTCATGTTTTTTAAGTCCATATTTAAGAAATTAATTTCATTTTTGAAAATACATGAAGGTAGAAACTGTGACTCTTCACGCCGGCATATTTCGTGAAGCGCGTTAATTTTAGCGCATCTTGAAAAGTATGCAGGCGTGAAGCATTGCAGTTCATACCCTCATGTATTTTCCAAAGTGAAGTTTAATTCTTATATTTACGTAGTACTTTCATTTCTGTTTGCAAATATACATAACATATTCGTCTGTATTCATACGTGCATTTTTTGCAACTACAATGCATTCATTGGGAAATAACTATCATTACGATTTGTGGTGATGTCAAAAACAAAAACAATGAAAATGTAAATATAATGTTATATTATGCAGAAAACTTAATTCTTTATTCATTTTTTTCAGTTTGCAAGAAAAATGGCGACAGTCACAAGATACAGGAAGACCGTGTTCCCCGACAGAATCTCACATATCGGATCGTGACCATAGCGATAGTATGTATGGGCGCGCATTCCGGAAGACATCGATAGCAATCAGCTTCCTGCATTCTCTGTCACGTGAGGGACACGCCTCTGACAGTAACTCTATATCAGAGCTTAGTGTTCAAGATTTGCATTTGTCTTGTGAGAGTTTGAAGGACAAAAGACCGTCTCCTGTGAGCTTGACCCCGGTTCAGAGGTCACAGAGTGTCGGGGAAAATAAACTCGTGCGGCCAGTCATTAACCAGCTCATGAAACACAAGAAGTCAAAACCAGAACTGAATAAAAAATTATCCACGGACTCATCAAGTGATGAGAGCAGAGACAGCGACCAAAGTACTTCGTCCAAAGCTATCCAAAAGAACTTTTCAATACCTAAAATAGAGATTTCATAGAATAAACTGCATGTCTTTCACGTATTTGCCAAAAATTTAGAGGACATCTCGTGAGCAATGTTTAACTCCGGTATAATGCCAAAAATGTGTTATTATTTGTATTCCAAGTTTCTTATTGCAATATAATTCTATTGTTATTAGTCAGTAAAATACATTACTATGTTATTATTTATTAAATAAATGAAGTGTTTTAAATGTTTTATTGTGAACTTGTGAACTGTCCATTGGAATTATAACAGTGCTTTTAATCTAATCGGACTATTTAAGAAGTACATTATTTAATCTACACATTAAGTTTGATTCATGATTGAAGATCGTACCTCTAGAACGTAAATGCGACTCTATACTAATTGAATACATTTGACTATAAATACCTCTCATCACTTTGGTTTTACGGTAACTTGCCTGGCCTTTGAATTTAAGCTTCTTTTTTTTAAAAGTAACTTGAAAATGCAAGTGGTAGGTGATCTTGATTCCGAACGCTGCCGTTTATGGTCAATATACTGACCACACCCAGACTGAAAACCGTATATACTAATTACTAAACAATCAACAGAAGTTTGGGTGGAACACATACATCCTGCTTATATTTAAAATGCTGTTTCGAGAAGCAGATTTTGAAGGTGTATTTTGACAGAATTGATACAGCTAGGTAAGACAGGATTTGCTTCAAAATGATATAGTATCTTTAGAATATAGTTGGCGGGATAGAGTTTTATGAGGAAGATCTCGAGCTCGAGGGTTTGATACAAATTTGAGTGGCGGATCATCAGGGGTGTGGTTTGACTTGTTGATACAGTTTTGAAAAGCAGATCTGTAGTTTATAAGGTATTTATGATATAGAAAGGATAGATAGCATAAAGGCGAGGTTCCCGGATGTTGAAAGTTTCCACTTGATTTCGTTATATTCATAACCTATTTTGAACATTTTTATAATTTACAATAAATTTAACAAAGAATAAACGTCTGATTTTTGCCGACCTCTTCCATCTGAGCCTCTGGAGCATGCGGACAAAGGCCCTTGAGGGAAATCTTGTGTCAGTGAATGTAGAATACACGTAGAATAGTTGTATATACTATATGTTCAAAGTTTTTTCTCTTTAAAATTACATTTTACGAAATATATGGCTCAACCCTGAATCTGCAGTTAATCTTTTTTTTTCGTCTGGTCTTGAGCCGAGAGCTTATCACATTCTCAGAGTATTAGCAAGGGATTTTCAAAGTGCGACTCAAGTTTGTACCTTTTCCATCCAGGAAGGGGTGCAGTGTAATTAAAATTACATTGTGCCGTAACAAATAATAAAACGTGCGTTCTAATTTCGATTAGACTGAAAGGGGTGGGAATTCTTATTAAAAATGTTCAACCATACGGGGTGGGGGTGGGGGGTTCTGAAACCAATCAAATTAAAATGGGTCTGAAACCCCCTCTATATCCGTCACTGTCAGTATAGTGATGTAGTTTGACTGAAGAAGGCAACGCTTTTAGGCATAGCATGCTGTTCAATACCCATGTAGTACTAATATGTATAATATATTGATGATGATGATGATGATGGTGGTGGTGGTGATGATGATGATGATGATGAAATAACATTCATTTTTGTGAAAATATATGAGGGCATTAAGTGCGACGCTTTATCCCAGCACACTTAAGCTGGCATTCATCCCTCATTCATGTATTTTAAAAAAAAAAAATATATTTTTTATATTCACATTTTATTTTCATATCTGTCGCAATATTCCCATCCATTAAAAAATTATCATTCGCACATTGTTCACATTCATGAAGAAATGACTACTATTTCAAATGGTAAAGATATCGAAAGTAAAAACATTGGAAATGTAAATATTGATATAAAACTATCATATAATCAAATGACATGTTGGTATATAAAATATCACAATAGCTCTATTAAAAATTAAAGTATCTACAGAACAGATCGGGGATGTTGGCGTTCCTATTTAGTAAGTCGAGTCCTCTCCACCAAATCACCTGGACTTCATTACGTAATGTCGAATAATGATACTATGTAAAGAATTTATAATGCTACAAGGGGCGTGCTATATAGTAAACAAATTTCATAATCCTATGCAACAAAGCCAGCTTTGATAATCATTCTGACATGGTCGTGTTCCTCTTATTGTATTTTGTTTTGTTATTGTGTGGGTTTTTTTTTCCTTCACTGAAAAAGTTATTTCATGATCACTAAATGTGAATAAAAACATATTTCATTGTTAGAAAGCATGAAAAAAAAAATGAAAAAAAAAAAATAATAGGGAAATAGTTTGAAGCACTTGCATCGGCATCGATTTGTGGCCTTAACTGTTTCTTCTATATGTTATTTATGACAGTTTTCAGTGCAGTTAAGTAATCGCTGATATTTCATTGGTTAATTATGAAATGCAATACGACATAGGTCTTCCTTGAATTGCACAAAACGTCGTAATATTTTTCATAATTCGGATGGATTGACGACTAGGAAATAACAAATGTCATAAAAAAGAAAACAAACATACGAGTTTACAAATAAGCAATACTAGCCGTTATTTTGGTGTTGGAATTTTTTGTTGTAAAATTTTGATTAACAAAATGAAACTCTAAGGTTAATAAACTTGTCTTATTAATATATGCGTTAGAAAACATATTTAGAGATTATGAATGAAGCAGAATTACCGTACTGTCTTCCTGTAAAAAAATTCTTTTCTGCATAATGCTGTATTCAATAGAACCGAAATCTTTATTTTGATAAAATATCACTTCCTTTCAATTTTTTTTAATGATTATGGTTAAAGTTACATTCAAAACTGTCATGCTAACACATTTTTACAACAAAACAAAATTTTCAGAATTCAGAGCTAATATTCCGTTAATATACGCAGACGATGAATAAAACAAATCAAAACCAAGTGTTCGACTTGTGAAGCTGCATGTGCTGATGAGATGCCTGAAAATTTAGTACTTAATAATCCCATAAACTTTTGAACATATTCTCTAAAGAATGACTAGTGTCCAGACATTGCGTTTTATATTCTGAAGTACGTGTAAAATTGTTCAGCACATGATATGATTTATCTTTAAATCAAAAAAAGGAGTTGCTGATTTAGTGGAGAGAGAAAGAAAGAAAGAGAAAGGGAGAGGGGGGGGGGGTTCTAGTTGACATTATATTCGTATGTTTCTACTGTTCTCATAAACAATGCATTCAATTAATCGAATGTTATTTTGATTGCATTTCGACAAACGTTACAGTAGTAGCAGTAGTAGTAGTAGTAGTAGTAGATTTATTCAGGCTGACATCAATGTATGACACAGGGTGATATAAATTACTAATGAACTGACAAGAAACAATGTAATATAAATGCATCCATATCAAGTATGATCTAAAATAAATTATGCAATATAAGATTAGAATTTTAAATTAAATAAATATGTAGATTATTACAATATCCTGTATTGATTATCACCTAAGGATGACCCATGTAAGCACAGTTGCTTATTTCCAAAGGGGTCCTTTTTTACAACTAAACTTTTTAGTTCCTGTTTTTCAGTGTTGTATTTATCGTGATACTATTTACGTGAAATATGCGTATACATCATGAAAAATCTTCTTGTTCATCAAAAACTGGACATGGAGTGGGCATAGTCAGTCATAAGGCTAGCTGTAAGAACGGTGTTTGTTTGTAAGATGTAAGACGATGACTCGCGGTGAGTGACGAATGTGTGTGTCGTCATTACTGACCGTGCCTCTGGTAACTGAGCAATATATATATACCCAAGATTTAGTAGGTAACCATTCAATCTTGTATTTCCTTTCATGACATACGTGCAGCTCAGAAAATGCGAGTTTTCCTTTTTCTCGTCCTCTTTTGCCTTCTGACATACACAGTGTCTGGAGAAAACGGCAATGGACGAAGATGGAATAGAATGAAGAACGGACCTCGAGCTCGATTTCTCAAAAATAGAAATCTAGATGTTGTAGACAACAAAGAAAATGTTCAGAGTCGCACTCTACAAGACGAAACCAGTTCACTGAATAATGGTGACGGAAGCAATCAATCAGAAAACAGATCAGCAAATCAAGGCCGAAGACCAAACTCTGGACAGCAACGAAACAGACAAGGTCAAGGACCCAATAGAAGGAATAACAGATGGAGGAGACCCTCTAATGGTCGCTCGGAACAACAACAACAGGACTGGTCGGTAAGTGCTTTCGTATTTTTCGCAGTAGTCGAACACGGGAGCATGGTAAAATGGATCCGTAAATTCAGTGAGGTTATTTTCCTTGTCAGTCTCTTTTCTGTTTGTTTTAGCACGACTGATTTATTTCATGGCTTTTTTTGTTTGTTTGTTTGCTTTGTTTTGTATTTTTTTAATGTTTTGTTTTTAATAAGTTTTGTTTTAAATAAATGCATGTTTCTTCTCTTAATTTTCTTATTTGTCGTTGATGTTGTTTGGTCTCTTTAGTACAAATACCACGTCGTTCAGAAGATGACATTAGAAGTTGCGGTCATCTTGCTAGTGACACTCAGTTAAACTGAATTCTCATAAATATATCTGTTTTCTGGCATATTATGAAAAATGACTTTAATGTGTTTAAGTTGCTAAATGATATACCTTCTCATATACCTATCCACTACAAAATGATAGATTTATTCTAAGGATGACGTAACACAGTGTATCATACAGGTATAAATACGAACCATACAGTCGCGCATTGTAAATTTCATATGTCGGCGGAAATTGTACAAAATTAAAAAAATAATGACATCATCATTTGTTTGCAGGATGTTCTGAAGACTTCATGGAACACATCCCTTTCGGATGGTAGCACCTTCAACGAGCGGGGTTTCGTCTCCAACAACAACCAAATTGGATTCCTAATGTCCACCGACCCTCTCCTCGCACCTGCAGGATTCAATCACAGCTTTTCTATGATTGACTTTGGATCGGTACGGTCTTAATAATGTTTATATAATTTCTGATCACAACTATACAATTCCTTTCAGTGAGGAAAGCAGTAGTTTGATTGGAATGTAATCTAATGCCCTCTGTATGGATATCTATATTTAAAATTGAGTTAAATTACATTTTTAATAAATTCACCCCATTGGATTTAGTCGTTATATCGTTATGTAGTATGTACATGTTACAATACACCTCTATAGGGGAAAGAGGCAATCCGTGTGGAAGTCTACGAGCCGCCCATCGACAAAGAGAACCAGTCAAACAACACGCGTAGCTGGAAATTCTGGGCCAGTAAGAAGCATCTTTGTTTCATCTTGGACGCACCCATCTCATTGTTTGAGTTCTCACAGGAACTGCAGCTCCGTTCTTCTATTTCTTGGGTAATCATATCAATTCTTTCGTTGTTAACGGATATAACTAAAGATTTCGGATGGTTTTCATTAAGAGGCATAGTCGGCAACGGGTATATTTAGAATTAAGGAGGAATACCACATCTTGGAAATCTGATATGGATGGAAAGTGCAGGATATGTACAATAAGTATTTAGAAATTGAAAACTTTCAAATTTATCTTATTTAGTGTTTTAAAAAAATACAGTTTTAGAAGGAAGTAATCTGAAAAAAGAAAAATTAACTCTCTGCTCGATTCGAACCCATGACCTACAGATCAATAGTTGACACGTTAACTGACTGAGCTACTTAGTCAGGTAATCAGATTCAAAAGGAATAAACAAGTATTGCTGATATTTATATTTTGATCCATGTTTTATAAGAAATTCAGCCATAAGGGCCATGTGTCATTCCTCCTTAAGTTACCAAACCTACTAGTCAGTAACGCGCGACACTGGCAATATCGGTATCACCGGAATAATGGAAGCACCTAACCAATTATAACTATATAAATTTCAAATCACTGGTTTCAGGCAGGACCGATACCGTTGGGTAACATCAAGACATTTGTCGCCAGACAGTCCAACAGAGTGACAGATCTTGGTTCATACGGAGTAATTGACCGTCTCTGTGGCAGAGCCGCGGCCCGCGGGATGACCTTCTCCGTTGTTGCAGGTACGTCATCTAAATATTAGACTTCCATTTATTACTTTACTTCACGCTTCAACTATCAGCATGACCGAAAACTGTCTTTTGGTAGTATGTGCCAAAATAACAGTGGCAGATCCAGAAAATGTTCCTAGGGGTGGGTGGGTGTGCGCGCGCGATAAAACCCAAGTTTGTACCTTTTCCACCCAAGAAAGGGGTGGGTGCGTTGACGACCCAAACTTAGCAAAAACTGACCTTTTTGGAAAGAAATAATAAACCAAGGGAGAAAGAGCAACACCGTAGAGTACTTACAGAAAGAATTCTAATATCGAGCGTCTGATCCTCAGTTAGCACTGCTTCTATCTTACTTTCAGATTCGTCCGTGACGGAGCCCATGGACAAGTTTCTAGTGATGGGACAGGTGGACCCCCTGCAGCCTTTGACTTCCGTTCCATACGAAATTAAGCTTGAACCCGGAATACTTGCTTGAATTCCAAATCGAAAAACATCTCAGAAATCCTGTAGCCAGACTTAATTCCTCGTGCATTTTTTTATATAATTTTTCAACTTCTTTTCATACTTTCATACTATATATTATATGTTCTATTCACGTGATGTATTTTATCCCCCCCCCTTTATATACATGTGTACAACAGTAGTTGGGATTACAATATTATCTACACGTTTGATTCACTCGATCAATGGTGTTGTGTTAAGATTTTTGAATAAATTATTATATAGACATTTTTTGATATTCTTTGTCACATTTAGAGTATTTTCGTTATAAAATCACGTTTCGTTCACATTAACTTTTATTCGTTTTCTATGTAGTCCTCCAATGCAAACACAAGCCGCTCTGTTGATCGCAAAAATTTAGCCATCCTCTCTGTAATGAATACTTGTGAATGGGAAGGGGAGGGGGCTTTTAGAGAATTTAACAACATGACAGTAAACGGGTTGAGATTGTAGTGCATGCAGACATTATATGGTTGTTTTCAACGTCAATTAATAAGAAATGTTTGATGGAAATATTACAATCCCCCCCCCCCCAACCCCCAATCAGATGTAGCGTTACATAACCTGATGATCCGTTGCAATACGGAAATTCACCGCAGAGAATGCTTCTTCTAGGAGAGCAAACTGGGATAAGAAATGCTTACCTCTATTTAGAGTGGCTGTTACATGCAACTATTCAGTAGTTATCTAGTTGTCCTTCAATTTTCACCTTTTAACTTCATCAAGGGAAGGCTATGATGATAGAAATTCTTGCATTTTTTCAAAGAAAATTTGATGATATTACGATCACCTCAGTGCAGCAGTGTACATTTAAAGGGGAGATAAAAGAAACAAGAGAATTTAGAAAAAAGACCCCCCCCACCCAAAAAACAAAACAAAACAACATAGCCCCCCCCCCAAAAAAAAAGAAACAAAAACAAAAAAAAAATTACAAAAAACAAAACAAAAAACAAAAAAACAAAAAAAAAAAAAACAAAAAAAGACAGAAAAAAAAAATAAATAAAATAAAATAAAAAAATAAACCAAAAACAAATAAAACACAAAAAAACAAAAACAAAAAAAAAAAAAACAACAAAAAAACAAAAACAAAATTAACTCAAAACTCAAAAGAATTCGGACTTCATGTCTGGTGGAAGTTTGAAATTATTGATTTTTTTTAGTAAAAGAAGCTAGAGTTCAATGGTATACTTCTAACTTTACAATTCCAACTACAAACCATATGTACTATACATTTTCTAAATTCTTCTAAATAATGAACAGTGTATATTTTGGTTTGGGGGTGGATATTTAGACGACTATAGTACAATTTATATTTTGATGGGCGGGTGTTTAGAGAACTACAGTACAGTGTATATTTTGTTGAGGAGCAGGTGTTTAGAGGACTATAGTACAGTATATATTTTGTTGAGGGGCGGGTGTTTAGAGGACTACAGTACAGTGTATATTTTGTTGAGGGGCGGGTGTTTAGAGGACTACAGTACAGTGTATATTTTGTTGAGGGGCGGGTGTTTAGAGGACTACAGTACAGTGTATATTTTGTTGAGGAGCAGGTGTTTAGAGGACTATAGTACAGTATATATTTTGTTGAGGGGCGGGTGTTTAGAGGACTACAGTACAGTGTATATTTTGTTGAGGGGCGGGTGTTTAGAGGACTATAGTACAGTGTATATTTTGTTGAGGAGCGGGTGTTTAGAGGACTATAGCACAGTTTATATTTTGTTGAGGGACGGGTGTTTAGAGGAATATAGTACAGTGTATATTCAGATGAGCGGCGGGTGTTTAGAGGACATGTGAACAAATTTCTTTTACATATTACTTTCTATTTGTCGGTTTCGTTTTCCGTCACGGATCAAAAATGAAATTTTAGAATCGATATCACTTTATATAATAATATTTACTATAACCGTAGCTGAAAACATTCATGTTTGGAATAAAATTATTGATGTGCTAAGCAACTAGTGATAGAGATTCTTTTACTCATAGTTATTGATTGACAACCAAGGGTAGATAGTACATACAAGTAAATAGTTATTAAAACATGATGTGCATAAATACATGCAGTTAAATATTATACATTCAATACAGTTAAATATTATACATTCAATGCAGTTAAATATTATACATTCAATGCAGTTAGATATACATTCAATGCAGTTAAATATTATTCATTCAATGCAGTTAAATATTATACATTCAATACAGTTAAATATTATACATACAATGCAGTTAAATATTCATTCAATGCAGTTAAATATTATTCATTCAATGCAGTTAAATATTATACATTCAATGATAACGTAAGATTAAAGAGAAATCAGTTTTGTAAAAAATGGAATAATATATTATTATAAAATTAGGAAATATGATTTAAAATTACTGAAGAACCTCATAAGATGCTTTCTGTATTGTTTGGTATACTCCAGAGGACAAATGTGATTTTTTTCGATTTATATCGATTTGTTTTGAATTTTCAGTAGTGAAATGTACTCCGAGGAATTTCTCAATTTGTACAAACATTGCTTCCATGATTTTGTAGTGTTTTTTTTTTTATTTGTTGTTGTCGTTGTTTTTACACATACGTGACATAAAAAAAAAAAGATCAAATAAACAACATTTCCAAATATAAAATCAAGTACTACTTACTTAGCCTTTTTACCCTTTTTGGGTTATAAACCGTCAACAGTTGCAACGTCCCAGGTCATCTTGTCCAGCTCCTCCAGAAGTGGCCGGCACGATATGCTTCAAGCTGCCCCTGGTCCTTTTTCTTCCACGACTGCCCAGAGTGTCAAGTGTACAACTGCCCAGAGTGTCAAGTGTACAACTGCCCAGAGTGTCAAGTGTACAACTGTTGATATTTCTGTATTGGGGTACATTTCTCTATTATGTGATAGATAGCCTCACGCCAAACTTCCACTCCGGTGGGTCGGGTTTTCTCTCTGGGTTGTCCTTTCTATAGAGGATTGTAGTTATCTGCACGTGTTCTTATTAGCATGATTTCCCCAGATTTTCTGTTGAGATGTACTCCCTACGTCTTTGACTTTCCCAGGCCTATCACAAGGCAGTGAAATTATATTACCCATAGCTTGGGGACTCAGATTGCAGACACCAGGGCATATCCACACAAAAGAGAGCTAGGCGTACCGTACATTTAGGAGTCTAGTCTCCTCCGAGACGTTGTAGTCGCTTGAGGCAGTATGGTGCCAAACTACCATCATGATTCTATCTTGTGGAGGACCTCATGACATAACTAGGTATTTGGTCCACAAAGGCCGAACTGTAGAGATGCTATGCCTGGCAGAGAAAATTTAATTTTCTTTTCTCATCCAAATGCAAGACAGAGGTGGAGCTGAAAGCGACGCTACGATGATAATCTCTCTCTCTCTCTCGCTCTCTCTCTCTCTCTCTCTCTCTCTCTCTCTCTCTCTCTCTCTCTCTCTCTCTCTCTCTCTCTCTCTGCACATCATACGGCCATATAGCAAACAAAAATCGGTATGTATATATATATATATATACATATATATATATATATATATATATATATATATATATATATATAAATTATTATTTAATTTTTCTTATCTAAGATGCCCTATTTTGTTGAATTGTTTATTTTCAGTTTGTCTTTGTTGAGGGCCTTGGTAATCTTCAGCACCGGTGTTAGTCCTGAAAAATTTTAGCAATAAAACAGGGAGGAGAGGAAAAAACAACAACAAAAAGTAATTTTAGTGAAATTCATAAAATTTCTGAATTTCGGGACAGTTTAGATATTAATTTAGACTCTATATATATATATATATATATATATATATATATATATATATATATATATATATAACTTGCCCCCGATACTTTATCATTGGGAAGCTGGAACACAGAGAAATATTTGTATAGGAATGAGAGTGCCAAACCCCCAGATTGAGCGGAGGTAAAAACGAGTAGATATTACATGATTGGTGGAAATGAGGTATGATATAATTTTTATTTGAAAGCAAAAATGTCATGGATTAAAATAAATAATAGGCTAAGGAAGTATTGCAGAGAATGTATTTTTGGCACAGGAAATTATAAGGGTAGGTAATAATTTTTAAAGTAGTGGCATTTAAGAGCGGAACTGCAATAGGTTCTAAAGGAGCCAAATTTTGAGTTATAAAAGCAACGGGACCCTATATATTTTTTGTGAATTTTAATCAATGCTTGGAATGAACTTTCATATGAGGCAAAGTATTTCTTTGAAATCACTATAGTAAAATAGCGAGAGGGCCATAAGTTTGTATAGAGTTCTATGGGAAAATAATTGGTACTCTTTTCCCTAAAAATGCCATGGTTAACCTATAGTGGATGATTTGTACTATGTTACAATTCGTCGTCCTTTCGTTATTTCGGGATCAAAAGTTGCTATATCATCGTTTTACCGTCTTTTCTATTGTCGTTTTTCACCTCGAGAAAAAGAAAAGACGACAAATTGTAAAATGGCACAAATCAGCCAACATATTAACCTGAAGATTTCAGTCCTTTCAATGCTGTAATTATCAGAGATATTTGTCTCTGAAATTTATGTAACCAGGGTAAATAAGAAGAAACAAACGAACAAACAAACAGAAAAAAAACAACAAAAACAAAATAAAACAATAACAGTGAAATATATCTTCTGAAAATCAAGAAGCAACATTCTTCTAAGCAACATATTTTTAGAATAAATAAATGAATCAATCAAAACATTACTTGTTGATTTATACGAATTAAAAAAGGGCAACTTACTTTGTTGCTTAGTTGGTTCCCAGTCCAGTACCAATTTACATAAACGATGGCAGGCTCTCGAGGACAATATTTCGGCACAATTTATAAAAGGTGATTGCATGTAACTAGGTATATTTTGTCACACCAAGGAATTTTGAAAAGTAAAATACAGGTCTTTTACAATGAGAGGTGAAAATATCAAGAGCAATTTACGAGTAAAACATTCTTTGTAGAGGAAATTCGGAAACCGGTTGAAATTATTCGCGTCAAATTCCTTGGACACTCTGTGATGATGCAGTAATTTATCGTAATTCTATGCTTGTTGAAGATTTTTTTTATATAGAATGCCATATTCGAAACCTGGATTAGAAAATTTTGCCGCATTCACGAAGTTTCGCCTCTAATTACTCCACATAGAACTTGGAAATCTAAGCGATCAGTGTTATATAGACTGTGATAGAGGTTGTGGCTAGTTGCATGTACATATTTTTGTTCATCTCTAGAGAATTCCAATTTGAAAAAAACAAACAACTCAATCACTATAAAGAGATTTTCTGTTTTTCCTGAGCACTTGACTATTGTGGGAAAGTGATCTTTTCCAATCAACGTTTAATTGAAATATTTGTGGTATTGTAAACTTTTCACATTTTATATTTTTTGAGGATACCTATTCAACATGACAAAGTGGTATATGGTTCTTCACTTTAGTTGTAAAATAATTAAATAATCCCTGATAGGGAGGAGGGGGATGTAGAGTTAATTTTAAAACATACTATTGGTGCTACTACTAGGGCAAGTTAAGCAAAATTACACAGCATTGCATCCATCTTCATGAAATTTAACTACAGTCTTGCACGTAGAAGAAACACAACTTAGTTTTGTAAGTGTAGAAAAAGTGTTATATTTCTGATTCCCCCCGAGATGTTATGATGCCCACTATCATAGGGTGTCCAGGTAATTCATAGGTAGCGCTCTCGCTTTTTACTGCTCTGACCCGAGTGACTTCGATTCCCATGAACGGCAGTGTTTGTATGTGAAAGAGTATGGTGGTCACTTGCTCTTACATGTGGGTTTCCTTCCACATATTGACCCCCTAGCGCAAACATCAGTGCAGCAATGGATCCCATAAAAAAATAAGCTTTCAAGGTTTCATGGGTTATCCTTGGTATTTATATATATTAGATGGTGGTGCCCAGTGTCAGGATGCTTTTTAATTAATTTTGTTTCATTTCGTTTGTTGGTTATTTTTTATTATTATTATTATTATTTTTTTTGTTTTTTGTTTTTTTGTTGTTGTTTTTTTTGTTTTCCTTCCATGTATTCTTTTCTTAATATCATTTGTAAGATACATGGTTACTGTCTTGAAATAAAATATTTAGACAATGGTTAGAAAGCACATTAACAAGCCCTCTTCATGTCTTCAATCCAACCCCAAGTATCATTTTCTTCAAGATGTATGCTATCAGTGTATTTTGCACACAATATTAAGTCAAATTATATTTTGCCAACTAAAAAATATTCATACTAGCTTACAAAAGAAACAGATATTTGCTTTAACAGATGTCTCTTACACAAGATGAAACTGAAAAACATGAACATGTAACAATAAAACAAGAAGCAAGAGGCATACACCGAATATAGCTTTGATTTATTAGCTTACCTTTCTCAGGTCAATAAAGAGGTTAGTTGCAGGTTAAATTATCTTTCTATAGATATTTTCACTTAATTGTTTTTTCATATTCTTTTTCTTGGTTGTTTTTTTATACATTCATCTTTTCGCGGGCTGTATTATAGTATGGGCTTTTCCGTCATGTGCTAACTTTTCGTCTCCAGATCATATTTTTCACATTGTGAGGCCTAGGATCATCAAGTTTTGTCACTTGTATCTTGGGGGTAAGGTGTATTGCAACCCCAAAAGCAGGTCACTGTGGCCTCATTTTGGAATTGCAATTGACAGTGTCACAGTTTGTGACTTCAAGCATGCAAACTTAGGTATATATTCTGTACATTCATTTACAGATGGGGTATACTCCAGTGATGCATTTTATTGCATTCAATATTTCATTTGTTTATGTTTATTTTTATATATTCTGCATGACTTAGCGAAAGATATGATTGATTTAAATTCTTTACAGAACACAAGGACTTATAAGATCTGGTGCTTTGAGGAGGGAAAAGATCCCACTTTGGTTTAATGTATATGAAGCTTTCCCTCCATTAGACAGCTTTGATCCAGAAGAGAAGGAGCCAGATATCGCCAAAAGGATCAAAAGAATTAATTATCCAGAGGACTTAATTAGATTGTAAGGAATGATTACACAGTAGTATTCTTCTTGTGATGTTATTGATACATATGTAAAGTTAATAAATGAAATGAGTTGTAGTGAAATATTCAATATTTTATTCGGATTTCTGTTCATGGTTTTTCCTTTCACTTTTCTTTCTCGTTTCAGAAAATTTTATGAAAAATACAGCAGCCCAGAGGTTGTGAATTTAGAAAGCACTGTAGACACATTAAGTCAAAAGTAGGACACATTTGTTTTTATGAAGTTTGAACCTACTCTCTTTCAAAGCCACCTTTGTATAAAATATATCTAATCATACTTACTCCTCCTAGACACCGGATCCCACCTCTGATCTTTCCAGGGGTCCATGTTTGCCCTACTTTCAGTTTTGTATTGTTTATAGAATTTACACGGCTGGCGTGACCGGTCAACAAGCGTACACCTGCTAGGCACCTGATCTCATCCCTGGTGTGTCCAGGGCTCCGTGTTTGCCCTACCCTTAATTTTACAACCTTTATACGATTCATGAGACTGATCACTGTTTGTTAAAGTGTATTTTTCTATTTTGTGTTTTTGATAGGTAATAACTACTAACAATTTAAAAGTTTAGTCAGATATGTCAACAACTGGTACGTTGAAATGATTAATCTGTTTTTACTAGGTTTGCCAAAGGATATATTGCCAAAAAGAGTTCACTTTTGAAAACGAAACAAGAAATGTCCGAATCTGGACATACAGAGGAAAGACTAAAACCCTCAGAAGAGAATGAGGAGGACACTGAACCAGATGTTAGTTTTGAGGAAATGCTGAAGGTCTTTGCCTATGACCACAGTCTCGGTATGAAGGAAGAAGACATTCAGAGACAGAGAAAGGTACGTGCATTTGTATTTCAGTACAGTTCGAATGTCACGGTGTGGTGTAAAGTTCTGCTTATTGGAAGTGGTTATGTGTCAGGTATATGTAGACATGAGTGATGGGACATTTGTTGATTTTCATAATCGATCATCCGTTGGAATCGGTTGCTGCTTCTGATGCAATTTTACCAATTATAATTGGAAGACATTCTTATCTTAAAAAAAGCATAATCTTACAAAGTATTTCATGATTTTTTTTTTCAAATACGTATGCATATTTACATATTTACACACATTTATATAATTTTTATATAATTATATGTAAAGATATATTTGTTCAAAAGTTCATTGCAATCTTTGTGCTTTATATAAAATATTTAAACTGCAGCATTCTTCTAAACTTAAGTCAAATATGCATTCTCAATGACCATGCATTAAGTGACAACATGGCAAGAATTCCATATCATCAAAAGCAAGTTTTAATGGCTTGCCTGAATGGTCTAGCACACTAGTTAAAGGCTGTTAAGAGATTTGGTTCTGCAGGTTGTGAATTCAACCCCCGGCAGGGGCAGAAGTGGGTATCCAAATCTGGTGAATTTTTCTGTGCTTTATATTAAATAAACCTTAACTTATGTATGTTTAGGAGTTTATATTGCAATTTTTTGTGCTTTGTAGAAGTGGAAATGGGCTAATACCAGAATGCATTCTATAAGAAATGTATATGCATCCAACGATTGATAATGTAAAAAATAATCGATCATCAAAATCGGCAGCTTTTTTCGTCAACAATCGATGTTTTCTGATGATCAGTACAACATTACTAGACATGATATCATTATCTTAAATCTTTGAACCAAATCCTGGTACATTTTAACTTTTGTGGTACTGGAATTAGGTTCTATGCTGAGAAAGTACTACTTTCAAACTTATGTCAATTTAAATAGATTTACCTAATGCGCCTGTATAGTTTGTTAAATATGGGTTGTACTACATTTACATACTCAAAAAATAGGTGATATATGTTGACTGTTATTTTAATTGGAAATCACACAGAAAAAAAAAGAATATTGTGAATCATTTGAATTTGCGGGGAGTGTCCAGATTGTACCAGTTTGTTGGGATGTAATTTCATGGATACATTACATTGATTTTATATTTTGTGGTGGTTTGGAATTCATGGGATTGGGATACCCATGACAGTTGAACCTCCACAAATTCTTATAATTCTACAGTAGGTGATGCTGAAAATTTGATTTCTTTTGTTAAAACTTATACAATATAGGTACTGCACATTCTATGACACTAATGATTGCAAAATTTTTTTTCACTGTAAATAAATAAAATTGACAGTATTAAGTATCTTGATCAGTTTAGTCTGATCCTTGCTGTTTTGATGCAGCCATCCTTTGTTTGTGCTGGTACACACAATTGTTTTCCGGCAAAGTGTTTATTATTACCAAATTTATTAACTGATTTGAGTTTGTAATTAGGGTACCTTAATACCTGTACAATCCTACCATGATAGTCCCCCTTAATACCTGTACAATCCTACCATGATAGTTCCCCTTGATACCTGTACAATCCTATCATGATAGTCCCCCTTGATACCTGTACAATCCTACCATGATAGTCCCCCTTGATACCTGTACAATTATCCTACCATGATTGTCCCCCTTGATACCTGTACAACCTTATCATGATAGTTCCCCTTGATACCTGTACAATCCTACCATGATAGTCCCCCTTGATACCTGTACAATCCTACCATGATTGTCCCCCTTGATACCTGTACAATCTTACCATGATAGTCCCCCTTGATACCTGTACAATCCTATCATGATAGTCCCCCTTGATACCTGTACAATCCTACCATGATAGTTCCCCTTGATACCTGTACAACCTTATCATGATAGTCCCCCTTGATACCTGTACAATCCTACCATGATAGTCCCCCTTGATACCTGTACAATCCTACCATGATAGTCCCCTTTGAAGAGGTCCTCCTCCAGACTGGACGTACGTTTTACCATGGACTGGTACAGTGATTATTTACTTGTAGACTGTAATCATTTACTCAGAATCAAGTTGAGGTGCAGACGAAATGAAATGAAAGCAACTGATTGTATATTAAGTTTATTTAGTCTTTTAAGGAGGTACACTGCATTGTCATAATGGCTGACTTCCTTTAAGGGGGTATACAACATCAATATAATGACTGACTTTCTATTAAAATATGCCTGAAAATATGAATATCAGCAATATTTGTCTATTCCTTTTAATTGCCTTGCTGGGTAGCTCAGTACGTTAGCAGACGGACTGCAGAACTTTCATTTTGAAATTAAGTGAATTTTGTTTTTAAGAATCCCGATGCATCCCAGTTGTTATTTTCATTGTGATTAAAGTGATGTAAAAACAGAATTATGACTAATAAACAAAATATTTCACTGCCATTTTTGGTATTTTGGTCTAAAGTGATTATTTTTCTTATCAGAGCAGGGTTTGACAAACTTTGTATATATGCCAAAGATTTATCTTTCCTGTAGATAAAAATGATGGAAAAACTTATTTGACAAATTCAAAACTGTACTATTGCCAAAGATTTATCTTTCCTGTAGATGAAAATGATGGAAAAACTTATTTGACAAATTCAAAACTGTACTATTGCCAAAGATTTATCTTTCCTGTAGATGAAAATGATGGAAAAACTTATTTGACAAATTCAAAACTGTACAATTGCTGGAGAAAATGAAAGTAAAAAAAAAATGCATTTAATATTTTTTTTAAAGTTAAAATTAAGAAGATGCACCACTTTTGGTGTTGTATGCTCCAAACAGCTGTAAATAATAGGGACTAATTGTGTAAAATTGTGTTGGACATGATCAGTTTATGGATGAAATGAGATTGTCTCATTTTACTACTTAAAATTTTTTTTTATTGTTTTAGGGTTCTAAAAGTGTGGTTATCACATACACGTGTACAGTCCTTTCAAATTGCTATATCAATGCAATGTGTTTCATGTCGGTGATTTATGGTTCACAGTTGTGAAAAATGAATTTCATTCTACGATTACTCTTTCCATTTGAAATTATCTACAAAGAAATTTATAACTTATTGTAACTTATCCATTTTCAGAAAAAGAGAAGAGAGAGTATTCAAATGAGGGAGCAAAAGGTGGACATTCGAAAACAATACAGAGCAGAGTCCATTATAGGAACCTGGGATGAACTGGAGAAATCGTGATAGTTGCACATTAAATATTATTGTTTAAAACATACAATGTCTTAGTCATTTTGTTTATTTTTCACTACACAATTTTCAACCTTAGCTTTAAAATAAAAATGGGAAAGCTTTAAAATGCGTTACCCACGTTGACGGCATGAAATTGGCTGGAAAAGTCGAACGAAAAGTGCGCGTGCAATATGTTGAATGGAGAGCGTGTTAGCGCTTTATAAAATATACTGGTGTGTTGGGGTGAAGGGGATGGAGGCACATCATCTCATATACTTTCAAAAAATGAAAGATGTTCTTATATTTTAATCATTCTAATTGCATTTTAGTAGTAATCTTTGCGGTGGTCACCGTACAAGTAGATTTGGCCAAGTAGATTCATGCACAGTAATTGGGCTGCTTCAAAAATTGAAAGTTTACGAGAGATTAATCCTCAGTTTCCGATAGAAAACGGAGTGAATGTAAATATAGTCCATCAGCTGTACAACATTTAATTATAAGATAAAGATGTACAGGTGTACGTAATGCATACAAATGTACACTGTACGGATTTATCTTCTGAGTATGACAGATGATTATGATTTGAACAATTAAAAGATATAGGTTTTGAAAATACATAAGGATGTGAACTGCGACGCCTCACGCCGGCATACTTTTCATGAAGCGCTAACATACTTCACAGAAAGTGTACAGGTATGAAGCGTTGCAGTTCATAACCGCATGTATGAAATTTATTTCTTATATTTACATCCCATTTTAATTTTTGTCGTAATTCTTTGTCGTTAAAATAGATGAACTATATTTATCGAGATTCATACGCGCTTTGTTCCACAGTTCATAATTGCAACACATTCATGAAGAAATGACTATCAGTACAATTTGTAAAATGTCAAAGGCAAAATACATTGGAAATGTAAATATTTGATATAATTAGGAGTTGCAAAAATATTCCTAGGTTTTGAATGGCTGTGGATTTCCCCCCCCCCCCCCCCCCTTTTTTTTCCCCACTTCCTTTTTACATTTTGTTATGTATATAATACAATTCATCTTCTATTTTTGCTTATTTTTGATACTACTGGTGGTTTACAGTTCTTGCTTACTGGATTTTTACACGCCCGTATTATGTTATTCATAGTAAGCGTACTCCGAGAGGCGGAAGGTATGTCTTGGTGTTGAAAAAATGAAGATAGTGGGTTTAAAAAAAAATATTGACATGTTGAAAAGTCATTTATTAATTACGTTAAGTAAGTAAAAATGTTGACTGTAGTAGTATATCTTATTACAAGTAAGTGATAGTTTTTTTTTACATAAATAATGTACAAATCATCCGCGGGTTATCTGGCCTCTGTCACCTTGCACGTGCACTGTATTTATAATTCGTGAAGGGTAGATCGTCTATTTCACAATAAGGTGTATACGACTATTTCGATATTTGTCGTTGAAAGGGAGAGAGAAAACAAGATCCTAAATTGGCGAATGAAGGGGACACTGTGTAAGGAGATTATCCTACTATTTCACTTCTGTTGATGAAATATCATGTCTAAATTATATATATATATTTTAAAAAAGTAATAATGGCAAATAATTTGTAGATTGATAGAAATATGTATGACTTGCTAAGTGATAATGGCGAAATCGACAATCAAAATAACCCAGTACTTAAAAACAACTCTCTGATCAGGGAAGGAAAATGTCTTCGAATTCTGAGATGAAATGTCGCCACGGTGAATAATTTGTAGATTAATAGAAATATGTATGACTTGCTAAGTGATAATGGCGAAATCGACAATCAAAATAACCCAGTACTTAAAAATAACTCTCTGATCAGGGAAGGAAAATGTCTTCGAATTCTGAGATGAAATGTCGCCACGGTGAATCTCGGTTATCTCTCTTTGTGTGTTGATGGAGTTCATGAAAAGATCTGCTTGGTGTGCAGTTTTATATTGCAGAATGTTATTGAGTGTAGTGGAACGGACTCCAGTCATTATTGTGCACGAGCTTTGAGTCATTGGGTCATAAAAATCGGTATTATTAAACAAAGAATTATCCTTATAAGATGATGAAATATGAGAGTTTTAAATGATTTAATAAAATTGATTTCCTAGTGATTAAGTTTTAAAATGCAGATCGAAAGTTGTGCTCTTTTCTCCAGCATTAAAGCAATGGAAGCGAAAGATGAAAATGTGATCAATTTCACAATCCCATAAAAAATACAAAATTAGGAGTGGGGTAAACACGGACCCTTTGATGCACCAGATGCTTAGGTGGTGGTGGTTTTTTTTATTTATAGTCGCCTGAGCAATTTTTCAGCTATCCGGCGACTGTCACTATTACCGGTGACGGGGCTGCAAATTTAGACCTATGCTTAGCACTAATGGCTTTTAGCAGTGAGGGTTCTTTTACGTGCTACACCTGCTGCGACACGGGACCTCCGTTTATAAGGTCCCATCCGAAAGACCCGTGACTCTCACTTCGTAATGCCGAGCTCTTGGCGAAGGAGCAATCACTACCTATTTTAACGTCTTAGGTTTGACGCGGCCGGCCCGAGCGGGGCTCGAACTCACGACCTTCCGTTCACGAGACGAGAGCTCTACCACTTAGGAGGAGTATGCATCCCCTGTTGACCGGTCACACCCGCCATGAGCCCTATATCTTGATCAAGTAAACGAAGTAGTTTATATTCGATATCAGTATACAAAAACCGGCCTAACAATTGTTATAAAAGATGCCGGACAGCAATCGACCTAACGACAGGTTGTATTTCCATATTCCATCATTATAACGAACATAGAATTTGCGAAATGCTTATTACAAACGAGACGGTAGAAACCCTTGTAACATCAACTTCTTTGTCAGTAGCTTGCCTCGATCTAAAAATTGATCATACTATCACAGTAAAACAAATTAAGAAAATTTTTTGCATGTAACACTGGCGTGGAAGATTAGTCTGTCTTTTGAAGAGCGATTGTCGAAGACTGATTATAAGGAAGTCAATACTGGGAAATGCCATAATAAAATACATGTATTTACATTTTCAATGTTTTTGCCTCTAACAACTGTACAAATGATAATGAGAGCCATATTGCTCATGAATATACTGCAGTTGTGAACAATGTGCATATAAATCTTGATAAATATTGGAATGCTGGGATTTCGCCGGATAGAAATAAAGGTACAGAAGAATTAGAATATATATATATATATATATATATATATATATATATATATATATATATATATTTCATTTTTGAAAATACATGAGGGTATGAACTGTAACTCTTCACTCGGGCATACTTTTTATGAAGGGCTAACACACTTCATGAAGCATGCTGGCGTGAAGCGTCGCAGTTCATACCCTCTTTTCAAAAATGAAATTATTACGTATCTTCAATTTATTGCAACTATTTCGTTCAGAAAATTTAAAAGATTTGGGAGTGTAATGTACTCCATGAGGAAGCAGTAAATTAATGATCGCTGTATATGTACAAATTTAATTTATGGCCAACAAATAATCCCCGTGCACGAAGCTGTACTGATTGCAGGCGCGCTGAGTTTCTGTACAGATCGCTGTGGAATCATTATTGCATGTAATATTTATAATGATAGCTTATTTATAATGATGAGTATTTTGGAAAGGATTTGGGCGATATTTGATTGGGAAGGGTTTGGGCGATATTGGATTGGGAAGAGTTTGGGCGATATTGGATTGGGAAGGGTTTGGGCGATATTGGATTGGGAAGGGTTTGGGCGATATTGGATTGGGAAGGGATTGGGCGATATTTGATTGGGAAGGGTTTGGGCGATATTGGATTGGGAAGGATTTGGGCAATATTGAACTGGGAAGAATTTGGGCGGTATTTGATGAGGGGCTTGACAGAACACTGGGCTGAAAGTAGGGCTTGGTTCTGGTATATTCACAATACCTTTAGTAGTTGTTGTTTTATTGTTATAGTTCTTACTTTTGTGTTATTTATTGAATTTAGTTGTTATTTGATTGTTGATTATTGGTGTAGTTGTTATTTAGTTCTATATAGAGGTAGATCATATTTATCTGTTGTTTGTTGACGTAGTTGTTATATAGTTGTTTATTGAATGCAGTTGTTATCCAATCTTTGTTTATTGATGTAGTTGGAGGGGCTCCGTGGCCGAGTGGTTAGAGCATTGCACTCAAAATCACAAGGCCTCTCACCTCTAGTCAGCACGGGTTCGATTCTCGCTCGCGCCGATATATGTGAGAAAGTTTGCCAGTTCACTTTTCGGAAGGTCGGTGGTCTCTTCCCGGGTACATTGTATCTGGGTTCTCTCCTCCATCAATAAAAACTGGACGCCACCAGAAAACTGAAAAATTGTTGAGTGTGGCGGAAAACAATAAACAACAACTGATGCAGTTGTTATTCATTTGTTGTTTATTGATTGGTTGCTGTCATTGACATAATTGTTATTTAGTTGATTAATGTTTTAGTTGTCATCTAGTTAATGTTTATTGATGTGGTTGTGATATCCAGTTGTTGTTTATTGATGTCATTATTTAGTTGTTGTTTATGATCTACATGTATTTGTTATTCTGTTGTTGTTTACAGATGTACAGGTATTTGTTATTCTGTTGTTGTTTACAGATGTACATGTATTTGTTATTCTGTTGTTGTTTACAGATGTACAGGTATTTGTTATTCTGTTGTTGTTTACTGATGTACTGGTATTTGTTATTCTGTTGTTGTTTACTGATGTACAGGTATTTGTTATTCTGTTGTTGTTTACAGATGTACAGGTATTTGTTATTCTGTTGTTGTTTACAGATGTACAGGTATTTGTTATTCTGTTGTTGTTTACTGATGTACAGGTATTTGTTATTCTGTTGTTGTTTACAGATGTACAGGTATTTGTTATTCTGTTGTTGTTTACAGATGTACAGGTATTTGTTATTCTGTTGTTGTTTACAGATGTACAGGTATTTGTTATTCTGTTGTTGTTTACTGATGTACAGGTATTTGTTATTCTGTTGTTGTTTACTGATGTACAGGTATTTGTTTTTCTGTTGTTGTTTACTGATGTACAGGTATTTGTTATTCTGTTGTTGTTGTTTTTTTGATGTAGTTGTTATGTAGATGTTGTTGTTTATTGATGCAGGCATTTTTCTAGAAGTGGTTGCAAAATACACTTTTATTGATTTGATAACTTATGCCTTATGTTCTGTTATCATATAAGACTTGATCTCTACTCCATGACTATGACCTATAACCTTTTGACCCAGAATTAAATAAGCATTTTCCTATCTCCTCCAATCACTGTATCAAATATCACGTGGTAATGTTAATGTGGTGTCCATCACACGTTTCTTTAATTTACCTCATCTGAATTCCCCCTTTTTTCTTTCCTTTAAATTCCTCAAATTTTTTAATTTTTGTAATACTCGAAATGACTTTACGACTTTCCTCCTAGAGGTCAGAGGTTAAACATACCCTCCTTTGGAAGCCTATTCTCTTCATCTGCATCTCTGCAATCCGCTGCTTTTCTTTTGCATTGGGCAATACGGATTATCCCTCCTTGTTAGTGACGATGTCGCCTTTGCAGGAAGTTTGAGACTGAATTTTAGGGTGATACTCAAAACGAGGTATATACAGACTTGTTCCAGACGCACTTGCACACATGTACGGATTGTTACATGAACAGGTGTATAAAAACAATCATTTGTAAGGAAAAATAGAGTCACACCATCTCCTAGGTGACAATTGTAAATGAAGAAAAAGTTAATAGGAGTAGGCTTGTGTAAATCTCACTAGACCAGAAATGATTTGTGTTCGTCCTGAATGCCAGGAGTATCTGATATTAAGAATTAAGTAAATGTACTTTGTTTTTGGCGTCATCAAAATTAGCTCTTGAAAAAGTAAATTCACCCATTTAATAAATTCATTTACATTTGTATATTTGAATGGACAAGTATATATAGTCATATCAACTGTGTAGATGTATTAGCGGTAGAGGTCTAGCGTTAAAGATTGGCGTTAAAGTTAGATTACAGCTAAAATAAATATGCTTACAGTGGTATAGTTATATTCACGATAACATCAACAGAACGAAGCTTCACTCACATAATTCACGTATGTGACAGTCTTCTGACTATATAGACTGATTGGTATTTTTTTTTCTATGGTGCCTTATATGCGTACATTCCCATGCACCGGAACTTGTAGTTCTGCACGTTTTCTAATATTATTATCAATAGTGGCAAATTGTTTTTTGTAGGGAAAATACAATTTCATACATTTTAACTTTTCAACATTAATTTTTTCATATTAAAGCCGTTACAAGATCTTTCGTGGCATCTTACAATAAAGGATCTTTAGATATGATGAAAAAGAATCTACGATTGCTTGTGAGTAATTAAAAATATTCCATACCGACTTTTAAGACCGAAGTACAGAAGTGGCTTTAACCTGAATGTTTATGCACTTTAAAAAATTCATTATGAATCTATACTGTTTTGCACGCAACGAATTGCTCTAATTAAATTCAATTGATGTGTAAAATTAGCGTTCGAATGAATTGCGTATTCTTGGAATACCACAGATTCCAAAATGACATTGTGATTCGTTTCAGTTATGGCGGTATATATTCAAATGAGAGCAATCCTGGACCAGGTATACAAATACATACGAAATTGTCACAAATTGAACTGGAATGTAAAGGAATAAAACCAAAGGATTTTGTGACGTCATTGTAGATCTTAAAGCTAGTCTAGCAATAGATTTATACAAATCTATCGATATAACGTTATCAATCTTTTCTTGTGGAAACATTGCCCATTCAAGGAATCTTGCAGTACCATATCAAAAAAGAAAATCAAATAAAGGGTTGACGAAAAGCAAACGAAAATAGCAAGAGAACTGGTTCTTTAATCCGAGAGTGAAGTTGACAGATGACAGCTTAAGTTGGGAGGAAAAATCTTTTCGCTTTATTAACGCAAATTCGGTATTTTGGGTCTCTTTGGGAGCAAACTGAAGAGTAAAGATAAGAAAAACGCCATTTCTCAAGCCTGTGTTATCCTCAGTCATCAATCTCCACTGGTCTCCATTTGCATATTCTTAATGCACGTTGATCTCCAAAAATGACCGATAACGTCGCATGGCCCGAGCTTATCTCTGCACAACGGGCCCGAGAAACAAAGCGAGGCATTGTTCGCGATGTAATATAATTCTCCTACGAAGGACCTCCGGATTAAAGGACCAATAACGCCCGTTTAACTGCGTCGTTACATGGCTCGATCTCCACTTCCGTTCTGCATAAAGTTGCTGATGCTGTCTGCGAGGTGACGTTTAATTCATTGTCTTTTTGGCCTCCTATTGCTTTTTTATTGTCCCACTGACTAAAAGATAAAAAAACGTGTTTTTTCCAATGACGAGTCATTGAGCCACACCAATTAATGAAAGTCGTCAAACCTTTCTTGGAAAAAAAAAAACTATAGCAAGGAACACCCCCTACCAAAACTTATCAGTACTGACATATATAGCAAACACATTTTCTTTAGTGGTCAATGATAATTATTTTGCAATTCAGCAAGCCTTTGAAATTTTTTTTCTCTCATGTGATATCTGACGAACCACAACTTTAGTCATTAATAACTATTAACACAATCCGTGCCTTGGGTCCATCAAATGTTATCAGCTCTAACACACACAACCAGTGTGACGGACTTTTTAGACAATAATCCAATTAAACCGATTTGGAAACCCATACTGCTATCTTGTAAATACTTTTATGGGATAAATAGCAACCCATGGGGTGGAAATGAATGGAGACCAATCCCCACAGGGTGCGAATACGGGCGAGTCGCTTACTCAACAGCGTCACTTACCCTTCTGTCAATAACACACGCGCTGTCTCATAGACGTTGGCGCTTTTGCACGTGTCAGTGTGGCGCTGTTATCTTCCTGTCCTGCTTTTACCCATTTCCGTTATTGTTATAAGAATTTCTTGGGTCAATTCTGTTTTCTTGAGAAGACAGAATGACACTTGCACGCTTGTTTGACGGGAAATCCAGGCAGAATATGAAGAACACTGAAATTAAATGGCCGTTAGGTCTCTATGACCGAGTCCATTCCTTCATTTTCAAGACTATAAACCACTTTCTTTAGGATCTAGTGATGTCAAGTAAACGTATGACCAAATAAAAAATAAGAAATAAAATAAAATAAAATAATAAAAAAAACAACATAAAAATAAATAAATAAATATAAAAGCTTAGAAACTTACAGATATTTTAAAGACAAGCGTTCTAGCTTCACCTTTGGGGCATTTCTGGTGAAATTTCTTGTGAAACTAAAGCAGTCATCCATACGTCTTTAAACCGTGTTAGAAGATGGGGATTAATTGATTACTAGCTTCAAAATAACGGGCTTTGATAAAGATGTTTGTACAGATGTACAAAATGGCTGGTATTAAATTGTCGTCTTTTTCTTGTGTTCCCCTGACTTGTTTTTATACTTGTCAGTCCGTTTTATGGATGACGCTAATAACCCCTCTTCAGTTTGACCATTTAGACGAAATTTGGTGTTAAATGATATAAATACTCTTTGTAGGAATCAGCTCTGACATCGCCGAACGGTGGGTGGTGATTGGTTACAATGCAGTCTGTAATTTTCCAATTTGATTGGTTTATTCTGCTTGAATGACCTTGACCCATGCCTTAGGCAGATGACAGCTGTTATCATGTCCGCCTTCACACAAACGACTCTGTCAGTTTGCTGATTCTATTTCTATTTTATTTTCGTTTTTGTCTTTAATCGGTGATAAAGAGAATGCAGTTGCTTACGACTTCAGAAAAATCGAAATGAAAGCAGACTGAGCTACGCTGATGACCACAAGATCTCTGATTTTAATAATGCCCTTTACTTATAAAGGATTGCTCAGTTAGTTATAAAAACTAGTTCCCCTTATGGTCCTGTCTTTAACATACATGCATATGCATATTGAGAAACATATATCATAAAAATATCACAGATAATTTAATACATATAAGAGCTACCTCGAAAGAGACCAAACACGCTTAAGCATCACTGAGAATAAAAATAATGTTGAGATAAGCTGATTTAAAAGATGTCGAAGTTGTGCATTTTTTAAAAATAGAATAGTTAAACCAATTCCATACAGTTGTTGCTGAAATGATAAAAGATCTAATATATTCTGTTTTCGCTCTTGCAAGAAATATTTTTTATTTATTTATTTATTCATCCTTTGCGCATGTATAATTCTTAATGCTGCACATGTACAAAAATATAAATATTTAATTTGAAGCCAATTATTGAAAAAAGGAGAAAATGATCATCAACAGTTACACACATGATAAAAATATCAATCTGAGATCCTAGCTAATTGTCGGCTGATGTTTGTCATTTATAAAGAAATATGTTGTGTGCTCTCACTTTACGATTAATCTACAATAAATGTCCACGCTTAATAAAACAATACTTTCAAGATTTTTTTTTTGATGTCACAGAATGTTACTCAAGTTACTAAAATAGCTCATTGGTTGTTACTATTTGCACATCTGGCCAAAATTGTTCTACCCTCGTTCCAATGATCATAATGATTGGTCACAAAAGGGGGAAATTTGAATTTGGATCAAAGAAGAAACATGCCTATTCCATTTGAAATATTTCATACAATTTGCTATTCTTTTATCCCTCATGAACAATAAAGAGAAAAAAGGGGGAGAGAAAAAATGTTTAAAATGTTAAAATTGGTGAAGATAATTGACTTTTGATTTTATAGAAATAGAATATTTGTGGGTTCTACATATGTGCATTAAATTTGGTTTCCAATCAATCTTCAAATATGTAATAAAATCATACATATGTATAATGTGAAGCGTGACTGAGGTATCACATTTTAAACTTTTTCCATTCATATAGAAAATTAAAAATGTCAGAATCATCCCAGCACTTTAGATATATTTAAAACAGAAGATTATTCTGTAGGTGATTTGTAACTCATTTAGACACCGTTTTATCTTAAAATTCCTTCGTGTAATTGTATAGGTCAGTGGCGGGTACTCAGGTGCGCTGTATTTGCGGTCGTTACTGAGCGTCTGTCGTGAGAGCGTTATACGTTAACACTTCACACATTTAAAACTTTTTTTCTCAAATGCTGCTACGCCAATATCTATCGAAATATCACAGAAGTTCACCCATTGACCCACCCATCCCTCCCCTGCAATAAAAGAGAAGATAAATCGTTGTCTTCGTCACTCTAGACAGTGTGTGCAAAGTCATCATAAATAAGGAGACTTTAACAACATTATGTTTATGAAATTCACAGTTCCTTGATCATACAGTGAAATTGCATTATATATATATATATATATATATTGTATATACAATGTATTACAAATGCAAATTGATAAAGATAGAGCTCACTTTGTCGATACCCTATTCATCTTATTCCTCGCTAATATTATTTTAAAAAAGACAAATGAACGATATGTATCAGCTTTGAAATAATTGCATGTTCGTCAAAAGTTACCCTAGAGAGAACTTATTTTTTGTCCAGGAATCAAAAATTTAGAGGAAGTAATTTAAAGATAACAATTGTTATCAACTTGGACATCATTGCAGATGAATGCCTAAGATTGTTGTTATTGACAGAAAATGACTGGTACGAGTCATTTGAACTCATTTTGTTTTTAAAAAAGACATTGACCAATATGACCATTGTTATACCTTTAAATTCAAGGCCCATGAGATAGGGATCGTGTTACTAGGGCGGAACTCTATGGCCCGTTTAGTGAAAATATAACATTTCGTTAAAACCTTCTTCCTGAATTTTGGACAGGAAGAAAACTTGACAGACAATGCACGAAATCAACGGCAGATCGATTGACAGAATAAAAAGTGTTGTAAAATGATCTATGTATATTCAAAATTAAGTGATAAATTTGTCTCAAGTTATAAAAGAAATAAAATACATATAAAGGGTGCAATAGAAATTAATAATTTTTACTACTTTGTAGTTGATCTGCAATAAATAAGTTGTGTCTATAGATTTCGAAATTGTGGAAGACCATTAAAAGTAAATTCTGCACACTGAACTGAGTAAATACTAATAGTAGGGGATAGAGACCTTTGCCATGATTGTGAAATTGATGACCTCGGGGTCAGGGAATCTGAAGCTAGCACGAGACTTTATGGTTCGTTGGTGAAAATGCATTGCTTCTTTATATTTCTTCTAATGTCCTGAACGCCTGTCTCTACTGGGTATATGAATTAGCATCGACTTTTTAAAACACTTCGGAACGTCTAGAACAAAGAGCGGCTTTTTAAAAACACTTCGGAACGTCTAGAACAAAGAGCGGCTTTTTAAAAACACTTCGGAACGTCTAGAACAAAGAGCGGCTTTTTAAAAACACTTCGGAACGTCTAGAACAAAGAGCGGCTTTTTAAAACACTTCGGAACGTCTAGAACAAAGAGCGGCTTTTTAAAACACTTCGGAACGTCTAGAACAAAATGCGACTCTTTAAAACACGTCGGAACGTCTAGAACAAAGAGGACTGCCAGGTTATGAGAAGTCAGAACACCAGCTTTGTGGAATTACTGGTCCCTGGTTGAAGAGTTCCGTCCCCAGTGTTAGGTACGGATCATATAGAGATAAAATCCCCGATGTTTAAGAATCTTCTCTTTACTCACTCTTTAACATAGATCAAACACGTTATGTCCATAGTATAATTCTCCGTCAATAAGGTTTAAACATCGTGTATCTCTGTTTGTCTATCTGTCCATTTTCTATACTTTCACCCTACCTTTTTGTTTGTCTGTTGTTTTAAGTCCCATTCGACAAGTTTTCACTGATATAGTGATGTTACCAGCTGCAAATCCTGACCTAGATCTGAAGACCATAGCATTGAGTGTTGAAATTCTCTATCGTGCCAAAGCCTTCCGTGACACAGAACTTCCGTTTTAAAGGTCATAGCCGAAAGTCTTGTGACTTTCACTTCCAATACCAGGCATTTTTGCGAAGGAACAGTCGCTACCCATGTAAACATCTTTAATGAGTCTAACGCGGCGCCAGAATCGAGAATCAAACTCAGGACCTCCCGCGCCCTAACCTCCACACTACCGCGACCGATTCACCCCTACTTTGTATCTAGACTACATCTGTGATAAATATTAGAAGTTCACACTTGGTACAAGATATGCTTGTACACGTAACCCGAAAGCGGGTCGTGTGGCCAGAGCCAGGATGATCGTGAAAAATATGTAAGGGATATTATTTGTCTACGCCCAGTGTCACTTTCGAGCTCGGACTTTGAAAGATGCATTCCTGACACTATCAATATACAACACTTCTGCATGTATTATACTTGATTGTTTTTGTTTGGGATACTTGGGGGTCATATTTAAGGCTCATTGAGTCTCTTGTTCAGGATTCATGTTGATTTGGAATGACGTTATCAATATTGTGGACATTAATTTATTATGGACCACCATTACACAGAATCAGTACGGGCAGTAATGGTCACTACTACAAGAGTTCCTTGTCCAAGACTCACCAGCAGAACTCTCCAACTCATTTCGACAACAATGGCACCATTGTGGTGCAGTACAGATTCCAATTTCCGAGTGTCCTCGTTGCCTTGTCAAAAGCAACCGAAGACGAAATCGGGCGACGAATGACCGTTCCTTTGAGGGAAAAACATGACCTATGAAACTGGCAGTTGTATCGTGGACTGGGGCCGGAGCTAAGGAAAGGAGATAAACTGAATATAAGAGTATGCAATAGTGTGTTTTTTTAGGAGTGCATGTAGGTTTATTGATACATGGTGCATTTTTATTTAGATCTGCCTGGTAGTAACCGTACATCTGAAAGTTCCACACCATTCCATTATGAAATATTTCATATTCTTCTTTTGAAATATGTCGAAGAACATTTTAAAGATGTTTGCATATTACTAGTATGCTAACATCTTACTTGTTTTACTGGGGATGACAGCATATCATGCGCGACAGACAGAATATTTACAAGCCTTTCGGCGTGAACATGCAATGTCATGAAAAAATGTTACATTAAAATAAACTTGCATAAAGTACATGACCCAATTACAAAACAAGTGTGTGCCTTCGACGTCTTATTTACGATAGTCCCCAAACCATGTTACTATAAATAACCAGTGACTTGACAGTTGCATGCATGCCGAATGGTTGTACATTCTCGGAAGTTGGCGAGCCTGCCACACTATATAATATAAAATCATTCACTTTATAATTGAGTATTGATCGCCTAAGACGTAGCTAGTTAACATCAAATCACTTCCACATCGATGAATCCAAGACTTCATTGCTCACGTTATCTTTTTATGTCGGTGACAGAATGAGATTTCTGCCCCCGGGTCCTTTTGCAAATTAAACCAAATTCAACCGAATTTTGCAGAAATCATGATGCAAATAGAAAATGGTTGAAACGGCGGAAGTGACGTCAGTTTCTTTTAATACAGGTATGTAATCTCACGCTCAACGATGCTCTTTTTAAGCTGCCCTCCCTTAAATCATGCCCCTGTCATCAAACCAAACTCTACAAACGACTTTACATCCAGTAATTTTACAAGATTTACGCACCTTGGAGACACAAGAGGACGGACACACGGCGATATCGGGCAGACTGTCAAAAGCAATTACAGGGTTCCTTTACAACTATCGTGTTCGCAGTGCATTCTGAACCGAACTTCTAAAAGATTTCAGGGGTTGAGTAATAGGAGAACATATTTGAATGAAATTTACGCGACAAATCGATTGAAAGAGTTTAAAGCCGCAATATCTGATAAATTTTCAACATCTTTGACAATAATTGGTCCTTAAATTATATTAACGTGGAAAAGAAAGGGTGTGCACTTGTTAAATAATTTACACAATATATAAACAATACTTTCGCCTTGCACTGTGATTTTCAAGTGTGAAAATACATCAGTCATGTACGTGGGACTTTTTTCTTTTGATTCTGAAATTAGACTATCGAATTTAATGATTATAATATGCGTGATTTCTTTATTCCTGAATATTTTGCATTTGTGTGAAAACGAACATGTTGTTGATGTAATAAAGTTGTGATAATCCACGATTTATTACACACATTAATACAAATGCAAATCTTTAATTATTACGCGGAGTTCGGAAAAGCATATAAACGTCAAATCATAGTAATGCACATAGAAGGCAGACGAAACGGCAAAAAATTGGTTTTAGAATGATCTCACCGTTGGTGGTCGTTAATATTGGGTAATGAAAAAAGAATTAGTACATATGTTGTTATCTACCTGTCAAAGGATTAAGTTTCATAGATTAGGGTCTTAAAAAGAAATATATCATACAGAAGGTATGGAGAAATATGACGTAGTTCATCAGTCATTTTTTAGCACAGATCAGCGAATGGAAGCTCGCGAGGGAGGACAAGCTCTATCGTGTTACGCTATGATAAATCACCAACAAGCATGTGCAAAAATATTTCGAAAACATCTCACCAAACCGTGACCTCTCTGATTTCAAAGTAGCCTTTTAATCATTAAAGAAACCCACTATACCATTTCTCTTACAGTAAACGCATTGTCCAGTTCATTCTCTGCAGACTCCCGGTAAAAAGAGGTGAGAGAGAAAAAAAACAGTCTAGCGCCCGTCGACACTGTCTGCAATTGTCACGTATACATACATATGTAAATGAAGAGGTTTTTGAATTGTGCGAAATGCGAAACCATGTAAAAGGTACAAATTATACGACCCAGAAAAATACGAAGTTAGTAAAATATAGTATCAAAATCCTTGATGATAGAATCATAGCTTGCCCACCCAGGGACTTTGACTCAAATATCTCATAAAGAATGTTTAATGACATCCCAGAACGGTAGGGGGAAAGTCGCGCGCCATTGTCAACCAAAGTTTCCCCCGTAAAATCTAGTTATTCTTTCTGGCAAATCGTAACAGGGTGTTTTATGAATACATAAAATTTACCGTGGTCATGTTAAAATTGATTGTATTTGAAAATTACACCGACAGTTATTATTTTGCGTGACTCAAAATTTCTAGATCTTCTTCATAATTTTATTTTAAAATTCCAAATGTTTTATTTATCATTCCAGAAGACTCAAATATAATTCTGGGTGCAGCGTTGTGGAATTTAACATGAAACACTTTTTTCATGAAAGTTCGGGATATGGACTGATTTTAAAGAGGGGCGGACTTGAATAATGCTGATATTCAGTAAATAGGAAAGGCAAAAATGTCCTAAGGTATGCCACGCATTTAATATGTTTTTTTTAGAATGACTGTGAAAATTTTGGTTTAGTATATCCATGCATGTCATGGGTACATTTTGAGGCCCATTTAACAGCCTCAACGAATCATATCTAATGTTAATTTGATAACCAGTAAACAAAATTCGTCTCCACAAATTAGACAAAATCTTTTCTTTTTTTTCTTTTCTTTTTTTTTTTTTTGGTCAGCAAAAAACCGGACCACGAAAATTCATGATATTATAATGTGAAAACGATGCATAGTATTTAGTGATTTTTTATCGCGTCAAGAACGCTATATGAAATTTACATCGAAGACATCTTGACATGCAATGACGAAAAAATGTACACGTGTGATGCAACCTCACACAATAGGGTTTCTAGCGTGCAAACACAAAATTCCAACCAAGCAGCTGATGTTTATGAAGTTTTTGACATCTCGTTACTGTTTACAATCCAACTAACCACGAAAAACCTTTTAAAATCATATTGACAATTGTGGTTAAGTATAATGTCTAGCTCCCGCGAGATTTGCATTCTCCGCTCGACACCTTCAGTGTACTAGGAAAGTTGAGGAAAAGTGCAACTCAAAACATGCACATATCCATCAACACAATTATTTTGACTTGGATATATTGCAATTTTATTCATATCAGTGATTAAATTAATATTCTTAGTATTTTTGGCTAAACAAAAATTTAGTTTGTTACATATACGTTTTCACCTCTGCGGTATAAATTCTCATTTTATGACTTCCGTTGACAAGCGCGTGCAGTTGATGTAACAAAGGGTCGTTAATGTGTAATCAGGGACTTAATTAATGGTAAGTGGCCGTTATAGTTGATTCAAACTCAACAATGAAGTCTTTCTTTCTCGTGGAAAGTCGAAATTGATTGATTGTTCGTTGTTTATATCAGCGCGAGATTATTTCCCTCTGGAGGCTACAGTGTGTAGGTGAGGTGTACACATTAGCGTTACTTAACTGGAGTATTTTCAAAACTTTCAAATGATTATAACAGCATGATGTGGCTATGTTTTTTTCAATGAAATGCAATTCTGAATTAAACTGTTCAGTTCAGGATGCCATTCTACAAACTAATCTATGACTGCGACCAAATCGTTGATTATTTCATTACCATTTCAATCATTCACAGTAATACCCGCACACAAGTGTTTGCCTTTAGATATTCCCTACTCTTCTGCATATGTCAAGGTACATTATATATTTTGTTGGGCAAGTGTCCTGGGGTATCCTATTTCATAATTGTTTAAATATATTAAAAACAATTGAGGTAATGACCCTTAAATCACTGCATATATCAAGATGCATTGAATATTCTGATGTGCAAGTGCCCAAGGGTGATCCCAACCCCCATGATTTTTTTTTTTTTTTTTGATTTTTTTTTCATATATCATTAAAATTTTGAGATTCCAACCTTTAAAGCAAATATATTCTCCTTGCATATGACACATGCAGTGTACTGAGCACCAGAATTTTGTTTGTCGTTTTCCCATCCCATTTGCTTCTCAAGATCAAAAATATGATTCCGACAACTTATTGCACATCTAAAAGGCACCAACAATCATCTCCGAAAAATGATTTAACTACTGCATAAAATGTAAGACGAGTTTGGGGAAGAAAGGTTTTCTGTTGTCGAAAAAACATTAGTTTTTTTTTTACCCCAATTTGGCCATTAGGTTGAAACTGAACATCCCCAAAACTCATTGCACATCTACAGGATACCATCAATTATCTTCCAAAAGATGATTTGGCTACTGCGTAAATTGTATGAGGAGTTCTGGGAACCAGGTTTTGGTTTTTTAGAAACAAAATTAATTTAAAAAACTATGTTTTTTTTAATACCATTTGGGTCCCTTGTGAATGAAAATTTCAAACCTTTATTGCATATTTACAAGACATCACAAATCATCTTTCAAAATATGATTTGTCTACTGTGTAAAATGTTAGAGGAGTTCTGGGAAGCAGGTTTTTGTAGAAAAATGTTTTGGACCCAAATTCCAAATTGACCCTCGAGGTGAAAATGATAATCTTGAAACCTTATTGCATATCTCAAGGACATCACCAAATTATCTTCCAAAAGATGATTTGGTCAATGCGTAAAATGCAATGCAAGAGGAGTTCCGGAAATCAGGGGGGGGGGGGGTTGTTGTTGTTGTTGAAAATAATATCGGGTTTTTTTTTTATCTAACCCCCCCCCCCCCCCCCCCCCCCCCCATTTTGTATCCAGGGTGAAAAAAAAATTCCAGAAAGTTATTGCACATCTACAGGACACCACCAATCATCTTTCAAGAGGTGATTTGTCCGTGCGTTAATGGAGTTCTGGGTATTAGGGACATTTTTTTAGGGAAAAAACATTGTTTTTCGACTTCCATTCGGGCCCCAGAATGAAACTGCACATTCTGAAACCTTATCACACATCAACAGGACACCACCAATTATCTTCCAAAAGATCTTTTGGTTACTGTGTAAAATTCTGGGTACTAGGTTTTTGTAGAAAGACGTCGTTATTTTTTTTACCCTCATTTTACCTCCAAGGAAACATTGAAAGTTTTAAAACCTTATTTCATATCTACAGGACACCGCCTATCATATTCCAAAAGATTAATTGGTTACTGCTTAAAATAAAGGAGGAGTTTGAGGAAGAAGAAAGTGTGACAGACGGAACAGGGTAACAACACTAACCCGAGCTTTCTTTAGAAAGTGTAGATATAAATGTATGAAGGTATGAACTGCAACACTTCACGCCGACATACGAGTACGTTCCCATGACGCGCGTTGACACTTCAGGAAGTGTACCTGTGTGAAACGTCTTAGTTTGTACCCGCACATATTTTCAGAAATGTGATTTATTTCTTGAATAATCGAAGACATTGTGTAGAAAGTAGTATAATCAAGCAATTTCAAAGTCCACAAAATTCTTGAGACGAGTCAAGGTTTCGTAGACGTTAGTTGTTTTTCTTTTAACTGGAAGGTAGTAACTCCTTGTAGGCTTATTATTATAATATGATTCACAGTTGTAATGTAATTAACATGAATTTGGAATTTCATGCACGTGATAATTCATATACATAAATGCAAATATTTACATTTATAGACATTTTCAGTGACTAATTAGTAAAATTCAAATTGTTACGAGTTTGTAAAAGTAATTTTTCCTTCTTTAGATTTTGCCTTTTGAGCATTGGTTTATTAGTACATGTACGTGTTGCAAACACATACGAAATTGTACTTACTCGTATATATATATATATATATATATATATATATATATATATACCAGTGTGTATAGACATTAAATAGACATTAAGACATTCACCAGTGTATATAGACATTAAATAGACATTAAACCATTCACCAGTGTATATAGACAGTAAATAGACATTAAGACATTCACCAGTGTATATAGACATTAAATAGACATTAAACCATTCACCAGTGTATATAGACAGTAAATAGACATTAAGACATTCACCAGTGTATATAGACATTAGATAGACATTAAGACTTATACCAGTGTTTATAGACATTGAATAGACATTAAGATATGCTGCTAGCCAACTTTTCCTCTCTCTCTCTCTCTCTCTCTCTCTCTCTCTCTCTCTCTCTCTATATATATATATATATATATATATATATATATATATGAACTGCGATGCATTACTTTGGCATTCAAGAAGCATCACAGTTCATACCGTCATGTAATTTTTTCTAAAGTGAAATATCTAATTATTATATTCACATTCTACATTCATTTCTGACATAATTTCCAGCTGTTAAAATAAACATATTATCTTCATTAGGATTCATACGCGTATTGTTCACAGCTGCAACGCCTTCATAAGGAAATTGTTCCAAAAGCATTATATACATATATATATTGCCCATTCTTGAAAAAAATTATGATAATTAAAAATTGAAAAATTCTGTCCACGAGGGTAAATGTTTTGTATATAAAACCAATTTTATTGCACCCCCTCCTAGGCTTTTGAAATGTGTAGAGACATCACTGGTGTCGTGTACCAAACTAAATGTATTCGTTAGAATCCATATTTTCAGTATTTTATATTTGACAGACATAAATAGATGATGAAATGAATTTATTCAATGAAATTACTCACATTATATAGTGGATATGCTAAAAATAGTTCCATGAATTAGTTTTCCTGGTAATACATCAATAGTG
This sequence comes from Ostrea denselamellosa, assembly GCA_024699665.1. Lineage (NCBI taxonomy): Eukaryota > Metazoa > Mollusca > Bivalvia > Ostreida > Ostreidae > Ostrea > Ostrea denselamellosa. Next base: position 2,582,489 of record JAMZEH010000005.1, on the reverse strand, counting down.
CTAAAATATGAATCCCACTAAAATATGGTATATCTTGAAATAATTTCAAAATAGTCTATACGTATTAGAAATAATACAGAGATTTGTAAATATCAATTTTATCAGCCAAAAACAATGTACGATTTTCTACACCAGCTTCTATAATAGCCCATGTCAAAGAGTGAATAACAGCACTGAAAATAATCTTCAAATTCTTCCCTGGGGCCCATTTTATAAAAGGTTTCACGACTTTAAAAGAAAAAAAAAAGTAAATGTATTTTTTTTTAAAAATTTATTTAATGCTGCACTTTTGGAAATTTTCCGGACAGAAAAATTATCGCATGATATTTCTGATTAAAAAAAAATACATTACATATGTAACCGTATTAAAGTGTATAGGTATATTATGTTATATACTTTCCCGCGTGTGATAGTTTACACTTAAATGAGTATGTTCGTATGAGGACGCGTTTACGAGTTTCATTTTCTACACTCGAGACAATTCAACTTTGTGGAAACTTATTTGTAACAGGTACAATTTCTTATTCGCGGATTATAAAGCGTACATCGCGCCGAGTTAGATTATGTCGTGTAACATAGGTCAAAATTAGCTTCGTTTCTTAATCAAAACTATGGGATTTTTTTTATGAAGATAAACATGGTTGTATACATATCATTTGGAATATTGATATTAGAAAACAAGGGCATATGCCGTTATACCAATTCTTCGCTCATTGATCATGTCCTGATAAAATAGAAAACAAGAACTGAATAACAGAAAAATAAGTTTTCACTGGAATAATTACAGTTAGAATTTTATATTTTGCATGAATCAAAAATATTACGCAAACTTTATTTCCTTTTAAAAAATAATAAAATAATAACAATAATAATAATATATCAATTTGAAAAACGATAACGAGAAAACCCGAGAACACAGAAAAGACATGTTTACAAGATTCTTGGACCTGTAGGTTTAGGGTACGTCTCTCAACTCATACTGTGTAAATTTCAAGCAAAACTGTTGTTTTCAAAATACTAATTCTGAAAAAGTAATGTTTTATTAATGTTAATATCTTGCACTTCAGCACTCAGAGAATTATCTTAAAAGCATAGAAACAATACGGCCCAAAGATTCTTCGTTGCTCAATGAAATTCAGATTATTCCAATTCAAAAGAATCTCTAAAAGAACCTCCCTAAGCAGCAAAAATATGTATACAAGCGTGGAAATGCATTAATTATTCACATATACATTGTTCCGTTTCACAGAATGACAAGTCTAATGCTTATACTCTTGGGTAATGATTATTAGAATATATGGTAAAACGTCTGTTAGATTTGTGTTTTATATTTATGTAAAATCTCCTCTGAATAGAGCTCTAAATTTTCGATATATTGTCCTGTTAATTAAGAGAAAATTAAGTTTGTCTAATATATTTAGTTCGGCGCAATAACACTGTTGTGGTGCGTCCCCAGAGACAGGCAGTGATATCCATTCGTTTACTTTTTATCATTCCGCGAACGGACAAGACTGTGACAGTAATAGAGCGGAATATTGAGTGCGAGTAATAAACTAAATATTCCTCCATCGATTGCAAGCTGTGAATAAAAACTGGTTAACAACAAATTATGCTCAGATTGGTGAAAGAATGCCTAGAGTTTATTGGTAACAGAATTGTCGGTTCTCGTGTTGTAACGTGAAATTGGATTACACCAACAGACAAATGAGAAAACGAGATAAATTGGGATTTGATGACGACAAAATCACAAATTATACTACATCAGAAGCCCAATATCTACCAATAAAACTTTGATTGAAAATATTAAACCAAAACCAAAATAATAATAAAAAAAGGAAAGCATTAGAGTTAAAAGCTAAAAGAGCGAGTAGTGTAGAAATTTATTTGGTATCAACTTGATGATAGATATGAAATTTGATGTTAGAACTGGAAATATCAAAATAGAGGAACGGAAAATTTATCAAAGTACATTAGTCATTAGATGGAGAGCTCATTAATAGGATTGTAGCCTGATGTCCAGTCCTTTTCTATATTGAATGAACTATTTATAAAACAAAAGCATTTGGAATGGAATATCAATTGTAATGGTCCGAGTTTAATTCACAGCGGGTGTAATGGGTCGACAGGGGATGCTTACTCCTCCTGGGTATCTGACCCCACCTTTGGTATTTCCAAAGTCTTCGTTTGTCCTGCTTTTAATGTTGTATTCTTCATAGGAGTTATGAGATTGATCACTGTTCGTTATCTTCACTTATTTTTATTGAAAACGTAAGTAACTCGAAAGTAGATTTCTACTGACGTTGGACTGTCCAAAACTGGAATGGTCAATTATCCACTTCGTGACATGGTTAATATTCGACTCGTCCCGTCCTGACATGCTGCTTATGACGGTAGTGATACAAAATGCGGGCATTTTTTCCCCTCCTGTAATTTGTCTCGATAATGAATTTGGAATCGGGTTTCTGGAAGCAGCCTTCAGCGTCAGTGAATATGGCAAGTTCCGGGACATTTTGTTTAACTTTATGTCTTTTTCTGTCGTTTTAATATCGGAAATGTGGCAAGTTATGTCCATCGCACGAGAGGGGATTCGTCAAAGTAAATGAAGGTGTCACGGAGAGTGGGCCTTGCTCGCGTGACGATACAGCAGTTGGCCTGTATCACTGCTTTCTAATTTTTCCATTACATATCGGGAGGATCTAAAAACGGACTCTCCGGGGAACGCTGGAGACGATCTTCGTTTAATGGATGGTCAGTTCTTGATACTGGTCAACAACTGCGCAGGGCTATGTAATAAAGTATTTTTGTATCAAACATCAAAAAATTGTACAGATTCATATGATTCTCACCACATTAGAATAAAAAAAATAATTAAGTATTTTTTCATGTCCATGTAACAATATATTATTTCAATACTTAACAAAATAAATACCAAAATATATTTCCCGGGAAATAAATCAACCAGCTTTACAAAATTAAAATTTGTAATTTATGATAACACTGCAAGTCATAAAAAATGCATATAGTATATTTTATAGAATTTAAAATTTTACCGGAATCGACACACCTGATAACCATGAATAGGAATTAGTTTTCTGTGCCAAAAATCAAATTGCCTACGACGCTTGACTGGGGCGTCGTTCTGCGCGGAGTAGACAGACTTCAATGTCTGTTTAATTCAACCATCTATCATTATACGTCGCAGCGTTTGATTTCTTCTGTACCGTTCTACATATTACTATAAGTCTGTCCGACTGACAAGCAACCTATTTAACAGACAGATTCACATATGTTAATCCCCCCAAGAACTTATCGTGACTACAAGGAAACAAATCATGCAAACTATTGAATATAATTTTCATACCATTTGACTGTATATATCATAAAGAACATTACTGTATAATTAAATCCAAATTTCAATTTTTCCTATATGAAGTCAAGACAAAGCCCCGTCACAACTTTGGTAGTTCGGTTTCTTGAAAATTTAATTCAACGTTTTAAGCTCAAAATGACATAAAACATCCTTGAGGAAAATGGGATTAACGTTTGTTGAAATGAAGGGTCAAACCCTCTACCAAAGGTAATCAATTAGAAAATGAAATCAGAATGGAGTAATTTGACAATCTTCTCAAGAACGACTGGACCAGAAATGACAAACCGTATGTAAGAAAATCTTCGTATGATGCACGGATTTCAACTGCACACTAATTTCGTTACCTTTAACAAGATGAATTTGATGATTTTCTACAGGAAAAATTCACAACACTATAAAATGCGTAATCTGGTTGCCGGACTCTCAATACAAACAATTTTGAAATTATTTCGTAATTAAATACATATTTCCTGCAAAAATAATTCAAACGTTTCTTTTCAAGAACAACAAAATGAAGATGATATGAACGTGTAAGGTTCAGTAGACATGTGGTTTTCAGTTGTCCAATGATGGATATTGGCTTAGTTTGGGAGCTCCATAGTTTACAAGATATATTCATACGCCGACTCAATATATCCCAGGAAACTCGAAATAAACGACACCACAGTCTTCCATTTGGATATTTTATTGAGAACATACGTTAACGGCAAAGTAGCAAATAAACAGTACTGACAGACAAGATTACCTCAGCTTCTCCATCGTCAACTTTACATAGTTATGTAGTAACAGTCTATAATCACCTGCATATGGTGTTTATGTCTCTCAACTGATACGATACGCAAGAGCATGTTCTGTGTATGATCATTTTTAAATCGAGGCAGGCTACTGAAAATAATTTGACGTTACAGAGATTTTAACAGTCTCGTTTTCAAGTCAGCATTTCATAAATGCCACGGGTGTTATAATGATTTAATTCGCATTTAATCGAATGCTGTCTGATGTGTTTCATACCAGTTGTTAGGCAATTCTTTTACCAACTTACCAATTTAGGCGTATTCTTTGACAAATCCCTTACCATGGAAAAACACTGTCTCTCTATTTCTCGCTCAGGATATATGAACATTCGCAGAATTGGCTGTATCCGTCCATTTATCAACGATGATGCATGTAAAACTCTTGTAGTTACATCCAGATTAGATTACAGAAATACATTGCTTTATGGTGTTTATTCTCAACACACCATCAAACTCCAGAGAGCACAAAACACAGCTGCAAGATTAATAACATGCTTAAAAAAAATCTTACCATATTACTCCTATTCTAAAGGATCTTCATTGGCTCCCAGTTGAATACAGAATTCAGTATAAGATCCTTCATCATACCTTCAGATCTCTCAACAACCTATCTCCAGTATACATAAAAGACATCCTTAAAGTTTACCATACCACACGATCATTAAGATCCGAATCTCTGCATCTTCTCCAGGTACCTCGGACACGTACAAAAACATATGGGGATCGACACTTGGATAAGGCCGCATCGAGTCTGTGGAACTCTTTGCCTTTTAAACTCAGACATTGTACTTGAATGTCAAGTTCTAAAGTTAATCTTAAAACGTATCTTTTTAGATTAGCTTTTAATTTGTGATTGTTTTACTCAAATGATTTACTCTACTAAAGAAAAAAACCCTGTAGTTTAGTATTATGGTTATATCCTTTATACGTATTTAATTATTCCTATGGGTTGATTTAAATTGTTTTATATCCTATTATGCATGGTAATTATTTCACTACATAAGGCGCAAAATTTTTTTCTATTCACATGTATAACGTATGGTCACATATACTTTATTATATTATCTGTAAAGCGCTTTAGAAGACGCAGGTCAATAGAGCGCTATATAAATCTAATGAATTGCAATTACAATTATAACTCGTTTTGACTATGGATAACTATGTTTACCTGATCAAGATAGAGAAATTTTACGGTGGATGTGACAACATGACAGGGGATGCTTTCTCCTCCTAGGCACCTGGGCTGGGATTCATAAACAGTCTTAGAATTTACTTAAGTATAAGAAAATTCTTAAACAAATAAAAAACGTAATTCTAAGAATTTGAGTTTTTATAATTAGTTTTATTCAAAGAAAAAAAAAACGACATAAGTGCAAGAAACTTCTTTAAAAGTTCTTGATTTTAGGTGTAGTCTATAGCAGTCTTAAATTGTTGAGAAAACGTAAGTTAAGAATCATGATGGCCGCCAATGGAGCACACAGGCGATATTTTCGAGAAAGAAAGGATTATTTAGCTCAGTATAGTGACGCACAACTTGTCGAAAGGTTTAGATTGGATTCAGCCGGTATTTATTTCATTGAAAGTTTGACTGGTCATAAAGTTATCAATAGTTCACTAAGCCCTTGTACTCTTCAACAAGAGTAGTGGGGGCCACGGACTCCTCACTTCTCTAATTGAGCTTTGTTTTGAGTTTGTTGCTTTCTTTCATGTTATCGTCTGCGAAATATGACAGATGTGACGTAAAACACATTAAAAATACTACCTCCATCACACAAGAGTTCCAGCTCTTGTTTGGGAAATGTTGTGCGTTGCTAGGGTGAACCAACTTAAGTTTTCTAAATTACTAAGAACTGTACTTAACTAAAAACAGTGCTTAACTTTTTTTTATGAATTGATACTTAATTTTTTTTTTCTTAGCTAAGAATGTTTTTTAATACTTAGGTATGATATATAAGAAATTTTTTAGAATCTTTATGAATCTCAGCCCTAATCTCACTTCCGGTGCGTCCAGGGGCCCATGTTTGCCTTGCTCGTAATTCTGTATTCTTTTATAGAAATTATGAGATTGATTACTGTTCATTATTTTCACTTTAAAATCTCCAAAATGGAGAGACGGGTGAGCACTATAGTCCCTGGGCTTCATTTTAATCTTATAATGTTGTATAAGATTCTTTTCCTAAAATATGAATAAGCCAAACCAAAACAAATACTACTTTAAACCCTACACAGATCGCGACGTCAAATTCCGGAATTTATGTCAGTCACCATGTCTTGATTACAGTAATAAAAAAATTTCTTCGAGGCAGTCAAATTTTAAAAGTATATAGTTGTTAATTGTGTGTTTATGACACTATATAAATGACCTCAAATAGTCGAATTAATAAGCTGATATGCATAAGTTTACATGGCGTGGTAAAATATTTGCATAGGCGTTTCACTCACAAACCATGGCATCACTACAACAAGAGTCATAATGTCTTGGATTTCCCTAAAATTGGCCTAGGAATCAGTAGGGTCAAAATCAAACTATTTTGGGTTTGGAATTGTACGTTGTAACCTTGGTGATAAAAGTCACAAATGACAGAATTCTAATACACGACATCTATCAAAACGTTGTGACATTGATTTCGTTACCTCCATGATCAGTCTTTACGAATGATTTGCATTGAAACTTTGAACATCGGAACTCAGTCCGAGTCAAAACAAAAACCTTGTATATATATGTGTATGTCATTATTCCAAACTTGAAATATCTTACTGAACCAGTTTATGTCATTTGTCTTTATTTGAGACAGCTTTTGATATGTAATTTATTATATGGTGTCTTGGGATTTAACCTGAATAAAATGGAACAAATATTTTTGAGACCGTCTAATTTTATATAATTAACTTGTTTTACATGGAAAAGGAATAATATTTGTGTTTAATGTATCTTTATAAATCAAAAAATTACTTAGACTCCGTGTCTACCGTTACGTGGCCGTGTTAAATGTATCTTTACTCTGATAAACCTATCATACTAACTTTGAAGTCGAAGAGAGAGAGAGAGAGACTTTGGTAGAATATAAAGTATTGATTAGCATGAAATTCAAATTCAACAGTGAAAGAAATAGAAATAACTTCACAGAACTTAACTCAAATTATAAAATTTCGAAAACGTTGCTTTCGTTTGACGTAATTGAAAATCTATAATCATTAAAACACAATGCAGTGCATTTGACAATTTTTTTTAGTATTCAATATTCATATATTGAATTATGTCTTGGTTTTACTTACCGAAAATTCAACAAATTAAATCTTGATTATCTCAATCTTTGTTAATACT